>BHFT01047433.1:0-28247 GCA_004320025.1 Laticauda laticaudata | reverse complement strand
GCCTTGTGCCTAATTCTTTCTTGGTGTGCAGGGCTCTTATATAGTTCTTTTGAGGGAAGGGAGTTGCAGCGTTTGTGTCTGGGGATGTGGAGGGGTCTGTAGATATTTTCACAAGCCCTCTTTTTTGATCGTGGCAGTATTATTAACAGATCCTCCCTTGAAGGCAGGTGGCAGCCATTGTTTTCTGCAGTCCTAATTATCCCTCTGATAGTCTGGGTCTGTCTGTTGCGGTTGCAGGAACCGAACCAGACAGTGGATAGAGGTGCACATGATAGACTCAATAATTTCTAATAAGGACTAGTAAGACCTCCAAGGTCCTTCTATTCTATCTACTCCGATTTTAATTAGCAATAAATCAAATTTTAATTGGACCTTCCCTTGTGGACCAGTTCTTTGTGCTTTTGGAAAACCCACCTTTTTTTTTTCCCCCCCCATGTTTGAACTGGTCTCTTACACTACCTGTTGTTTGTCTCATCACACAAAATAGCCAGCTTTTTCTCCCCTTGGCCACATTCCGAATTTCTAATAAGATGTTTTGGTGCCTGCTAGTTCTACAAAGTCCAAGGAAGGATCCCAGGAAGCCATTGAAACTGAGCTGGATTCCAGCAGGAGGCTTCCAGCCCTTGTCCTCCCCCATGGTGGAAAGATTACCACGATCGTGTGTGTGTACAGAAATAGTCAGTGAGGTTTTTTTTCTACACACCCCCCTAAATAAAGGAAGTGAGAGGTTTGGTAGTATATGTCACATGAGAACAGTAAAAGCAGGTTGAACGTAGAAGGCACCGCATATCCTTTAAGACGTGGCTGTGAATGGGAAATCAAAAGCAGGAAGGCTTAAGAAAGATAATAGGAGCTGAGAGAATGTGCTTTGAATTACAGATATTATTGCGGAGAGGGATGGGCATGGGGAAGACACACACTGAAGAAGTTTGTTGGCTTGTTATCCTCCTCCTTCTTCCTCTTTCTCCTCCTCTTCTTCCCCTTTCCTCCTCTCTCCCTCCTGACCATAAGCCTTCCAAATCTTCTTCTAGTACTGATGATCTTCTTACCTAAATGTAGGAAATGAAAACACCGCAAGAAAACAAGCAAAAAACCAAGGACTCCACAATTCCTCCTTTCCTCTTCCTCTTTCCTCTTTCTTCTTCTTTTCTCTTCTCTTTCCTTCTCTTTCCTCCTCCTCCCTCCTACTGTTCCCATCCTCTTTTCCTCCTCCCTCGCTTCTCTTCTTTCCTCCTCCTCTCCTCGTCCCCATCCTGCTCTTTGCTCCTCTGTCCCCCATTATCCTTTCTATCCTCCCCTCCCTCTTTCTCCTGGCTCCCTCCCTCCTTCCCTTCCCTCCTCCTATTTTCTTCTCTGTTCCCATCATCTTTTCCCCCTTCCTCTTTCCTTTATCCTCCTCCTCTCTGTTCTCCTTCTCCTTCCTCCCTCCTAGAAAGAATAAGGCTCAAAATGCCAAATTAGGTGACAATCAATCTTCTGCGCCTTCTGTGCAGCCTTGCCAATTGGGAGGCACCATCCCGGAGCCCCTCTTGATGAGGAGATAGACAGGGAAAGGAAGGGAGGAGGGCAGGCGGGGAGGGTAGGTAGGACAAGGAAGGAAGGAAGCGAAGGAAGGAAGGAAGGAAAGGAAGGCAAGAAGGAAGGAAGGAAGGAGGGTGAATTTGATCAAGAGGAAGGGAGAAGGCCAAGAGAAATTAGGACCAAAACCTGCCACAACAGAGGGAGGGTTGCAAGAACAGAATGAGGAGGAGGGGGACATAAAAATGAATCCAGCAGAAGGGGGACGAGAATGAGGCGCGGTCCTTGATGCTCTCAATGAAGCTGGGATACTTTTTCTTGCAGAACATTTCCAGGACCCAACCAAGTAAACATCCTCCATGCTACAGAGGAGAGAAGTCTTGGTGTCGTAGGAACTTACAATGTTCTCTAGTTAATGGACACATCTGAAAGAAAACATCTAAGTCCAAGGCAGCACTAAGGACCCCACAGTCTTCCTCTCCTCCTTCCTCTCCCCACACACCAGATTTTCATTGCCTTAGAAGCATCTATTAGGGTTGCCCTATTAAGTCAACAACCAGCAAGTGAACCATGGTCTACAACCATCCGGACATGCATTAAGGGACTGGGGAAGAATCCCACCTCCTCCTGTAAAGCCGCCAAACTCAGTCTCTGCCCTCTCCATCATCCCCAGGCGTCAACACGGGAGGGTGGGGCTGGGAAGCAGCTCGAGGTAGAGGGACCATGTTCCTCTCCACTTAAACATGCGCCTCAATGCTTGGGATGAAGAAGAACTGGACATACTCTTGCTCTCGAGCAATGGATCAGAATCTGCACACAGACCAAAGCAGAAGAGAAGTTAGACGCACCAACTCAGTTACCATCATAGGATTTCTGATTCTTTCTTCTTCCGAAGAAGCCGAAAAGGGATGGAAGCACCTGGGCTAGCAAGCATTAGCAAGCCACCCAGGCTCTTCACGAGCGAGCCATCCAAGGCCATGACCCACTTGCTGATCATACAAATTAGCAGCCTTTCCAAGCCAAACGAGATGGGCGCATGCTGCCCAGGCTAAGGACCACAATGGGTTTATCTTTGTCAGTGTACTCACAGATGCACAAACAACTAGCACAGAATGCTTCCCCAGGACATGCTTTAGTTAGCATACCTCCATAAACTGATCCAACAGTTCTCCAGAAACAGAAGCAAGCAGGGGATATCAATTAACAAGACCTGACTGGGAAAGCCCACGTCCTGAGCAATAAAGACTTAAATCCTTCCAAGAGAAGCCCGCTCGGACAGACGATCGAGTCGAGTTAACTCGACAGGACATGGCAGTTAGCACCCCCCCACCCCCCCACTCCCCCCCCAGTGAACCCCTTAGATTCCATGGCAAGCACAGGAAGACGAAGGTGTGGAGAGAATTACACATCTCTAATCACAGATCGGTAATCATAATAGACAGCAGCCCACGTCCCTGAATACTAGAGGAGGGAAGGGAAAGACGTGCCTGCAGAACAAGGCAGAATGGATGAAAACTCGCAACAAATGGAGAGAGATCATATACAACCTGGAAAATAATGGAAGAATATTTCCTGACAGGAGAAGAAACAACTAACCCCAGAAGTTAGTGAGGAGATTTCAAATCACATGAAGGCTTTCAAGAAGAACTGAACTGCCATCTGTCAGAAATGTATGGAGGGTTCATCCTGCTATGGGCAAGGGTTTTAAATTATTTTTCTATATATATTTTAATGCAATATGCTACAAATAATAGGTAAAGTAAAAACATAGTTAATGCAATAATGGAACATAGCATATAAGAAAAAATACAAAAGAAACAATAGGAGACAGGGACGGCGTAGGCCGCTAGAAGTGCGCTTATGCACGGGACACCCTATGGTGACAACTCTTAGGAAAAGGGAGTGAGGTTAAATAGCTAGACAGCTCATAAGGTTTCAAAGTTTAGGGTTTGGGGAAGAAAGAAACCAACCAGGAACAGTCACATAGAGTGCTTGTAGAAAGACATTGACCCCATAGGGACTGAAGTTATTTCCTGCAATCAGTTTTGGTGCGATTAACCTTGAGCCTTCCTGTATACTATGTTTTCGCTGTGTTGTTATGGTTGAAGCTGAAATATTCATTGACAGGTAGGACATTGCAATGTATGATTTTATGTACTATATTTAGATAGGACCGAAGGCAGCGTAGTTCTAGATTTTCTAGGTCTAGAATTTCGAGTCTGATGGCATCAGGTCTTCTGCAACGAGTAGAGGAGTGGAGAACTCTTCTTGTGAAATATTTCTGGACTTACTCAACTGACAGATGGCAGTAGAGTCTCTTCTTGAAAGCCTCCAGGGATGAAATTTCCACAACTTCTGGTGGTAAACTGTTCCATTGAATATAGAATAACAGAGTTGGAAGAAAACTTGAAGGTCATCTAGTCCAACACCTACTCCTAAAACTAAAATCTTGTGGTATCTCTGGACACCTGCATAACTGGATAGAAGCCTTCCTGTCAAACAAACAACAAATGGTCAAAATTGGGAGTTTCATTCTATCAAATTCTGAATTTCATCCTATCAAATTATGAACCTGTCAATAGTGGTGTCCTCCAAGGCAGCATTCTAAGACCAACTCTCTTCATACTCTGCTTAAATGACCTTTAGTAGTCAAGTATTGCCTGTACTATATTCATAAGCAACTGAAAAAAATTCGGTCATCTAGTCCATCACCCCCCCCCACCCAAGTGGGAGACCCTACACCATTTCTGACAGAGAGCAGTCCAATCTCTTCTTGAAAGCCTCCAGGGATGAAGCTCCCACAACTTCTGAAGGCAACTTTGGTTCCACAGGTTGATTGTTCTCCCTGTCAGAAAATTCCTCCTTATTTCCAGGTTGAATCTCTCCTTGGTCAGTTTCCATCCATTGTTCCTTCTCTGGCCTTCAGGTGCCTTGGAGAATAGCTTGACCCCCTCCTGCTCTCTGGGGCAGAGCCTCAACCTCTTTTTTATAGTGTGGTGACCAAAATTGGATGCAGTACTCTAGGTGTGATCTTACTAAGGCTTTATATGGTGGTATTCGTACCCCCCTTGATCTTGGTTGTATCCCTCTGTTAATGCAACTTAGGATTGCATTGGCTTTTTTGGCAGCGGCTGCACATGGCTGGCTCCTATTTAGCTGATTGTCCACTAAGACTCCGAGATCTCACCGTTCCTGCTATTGAGCATATTCAAACAATCTGGATTGGACAACCTTTTGTCTGGATGAAATATGGACTCTTGCCTTGGACAAAGGGTTGGACTAGAAGACCTCTTTGCTTCTGCTTCTCCTACGCTCGCCCACCTAACACTGGAATAGTGAAGCAGAGCTAGGAATAAATGTTACACCAATGCAACTTTACCAAACCACCCCACGTCTTCTTCCTCTTCAGCTCAATTATTGAAGGTTTTCATGCCACTATCTCTTCCCCACACACACACACACACACTCTGGAGCATGAAAAAAAAAAAAGGAGAGGTAGGTTGCACAAGGAGCACAATTAAGGACTCTTCTCCCCTGCTGGGAAGCGCCGATCTGTGTGTGCCTTCTTCATTTAGGCAGGCACTTGAGTTTTTCAAAAAGGCCTTTGAAGAAGGCGCCTTCTGAATCTCTTGCCTTTTGTTGATAGGCAATTAAGCAAAGTGGGGGTTTTGAAGGAGGGCTCAGGCTGCCACAAGGCCATTAAGGAGAGCATTAGGTGAAGAGGAGGGGATGCGGAGGGAAGAGAAAATGCAAAAGAAATAGATTTTATGAATGGAGTATGAATGTCATATGAATATGATTAGGAATAGAATAGATTCAATAGAATAGATATAGAATAGAATAGAATAGAATAGAAAACAGAACAGAATCGAATAGAATAGAAACAGAACAGAACAGAAATAGAATAGAACAGAAAACAGAACCGAACAGAATACGAATAGAAAACAGAACAGACAGAACAGAATAGAATATCAGATAGAAAACAGACACAACAGACAGATAGAAAACAGAACGAACAGACACAGGATAGAATAGAAAACAGAACAGCAGCAGAATAGAATAGAATAGAAAACAGAACAGAACAGAACAGAATAGAATAGAATAGAATAGAGACCAGAATAGAATAGAATAATAGAATAGAAATAGATGAACGAGAACAGAAAAGAACAGAATAGAATAGAATAGAAACGAACAGAGCAGAATAGAATAGAAAACAGAACAGAACAGAACAGAATAGAATAGAATAGGAGAACAGAATAGAATATGAATAGAATAGAATAGAAAACAGAACAGAAGCAGAATAGAATAGAATAAGACACAGAACACAAAGAACAGAATAGATGGAATAAAAACAGAACACAACGAATAGAATACGAAAACTTAAGAACAGAAAAGAACAAATAGAATAGAACAGAACAGAACAGAAAGAACAGAACAAATAGCATAGAACAGCAGGATGATGAAAGAAGAATAGAATAAGAATAGAATAGAATAGATAGAATAGAAATAGAAGGATGACGAAGAAGAATAGAATAGAAGAATAGAAATAGAATAGAATAGAAATAGAATAGAATAGAATAGACGAAATAGAATAGAAATAGAATGAATAGAATAGAATAGAATGAATAGAACAGAAAGAACAGAACAGAACAGAAAACAGAATAGAATAGAATAGAATAGAATAGAATACTGGAATGTAGAAGAGGAGAAGAGAAGAGAATATCGAATGGAGTGGAATGGAATAAGAACAGGAATAGAGTAGAGTAGAGAAGACAGAATGCAAAAGAAGAGAAGAGAGACGGAGAGACAGAGACACTGAGAGAGGGGGGGGAAGGAGGGAGAGAAAGAATGCTTTTCCCCCTATTCAACTCAAGAGAAGGAAGACAGCTTTTTTGAAATTTTAAGCATGCCTTGGGCCGCAAAAAGAGAGGAAAAAGAACACAACCCCCCCCAAAAAATAAATAAAAACATCACCTGAATACAATAAATAAAAACTACCCAGATGATACATTTTTATCCCCTTTTTGTACCTCTGCACTTAGTGTAACCTCTGCACGAAGCAGTTAAAATTCTTTTGAGACCCTTCAGCCAAATTTGGGGCTCAAAACTTCTCGCGTCTTCTCACTCATCGCCACCACTTTTCCACGAGGAAGCGGGCTGCGTGACAATCCCTCCCGGCGAACCTGGTAGGGAAATCTAATGTGATGTCAACGTGAGGAATTGGGTAGCGCAGATTTCAGCCTGCAAGCAGGCATCCATCTCCTCGCTTGGCAGACACCATGGCTGGCGAAGGAAGACACCTGAGAAATGAGTCAAGGGGGCTCTTTGTACACTGACAAGTGGCAGAAATGCAGCAATAGCAGGATGAGTTTGGAATCTACAATGGAAGGAAGGGCTTGTCAAGCAGCACTCAGGAGATCTGGGCCCAAACCTTCACACACACACACACACACACACAGAGGGAGGGAGGGAGAGAGAGAGAGACTACTGTGGGGTCCTTGATGATCTTGTGGCTTAGCTATTTTCTTGCAGACATTTCATTACCCAACTAGAGAATATCATCAGTGATAGAAAGGAGGAGGAGGAGGACTGTGGGGTCCTTGGTGCTATCTGATTTCGTTATTTTCTTGCAGACATTTTAGGACATCAACAGTGCTACAAGGGGAGGAGGAGAAGGGGGAGGAAGAGGAGGAGGAGGACTGTTGGGTCCTTGCTGCTCTCTGAGCTCTACTATTTTATATTCTATGTTCTAATCCATGTGATTTTGAGTCTATGCCTGTTTATACAATCAAGGATTGTATTAACTTTTTTGGCTGCTGCCACACATGGCTGACTCATGTTTAAGGGATCATCCACTAGGATTCCAAAGTCCATTGCTTTTTGTCCTGCCTTCTGATGCTTTGGAGAAAAAGTTGACCCCCTTTTCTTTGGGGCAGCCCCTCAAATATTGAAATAGTGCTCTCATGTCCACCCAGTCCTTCTTTTCTCGAGACTGGCCAAACCCAAATCCTGCAACGGTTCTTTCAACTGTGTTAGTCTCCAGGCCTTTAAATCCTCATAATTGCCCTTCTTTGCACTTTTTCCAAAGTCCTTTTTGCAACGTGGTGACCAAAACCAGATGCAGTATTGGAGGTGGTGACCTTACTAAGGCTTTACAAAGTGGTCCTTTTATAAAGTTGATTTCGGACCCTTCCCTAGCTCCTCAAAGATTGAGAAGATAAAAGAAAGAAGGAAAAAAAAACAACCCAAAGACCCCTTTCCACCTCTTGCCTCTCTTCCAGGCACTCCACCAAATGTGCCCGCAAAGCTGCGGCATCATTATGCAAAGCGTATTGCTACAATCAAGCCCATTGGCACCTGGAACACGAGGGGGGATTGTGTGTCAAACAAGCCACTGACAAAGCCGTGGGAGAAGTTCATCCTGGCCAGCTCGCTGCTCTTCTGACTTCTGCTGGAGGAAAACAAAGGCTTTTATAGGTGCCCCCCCCCCACCCAGATTACAGCTTTGGCATGGCAGGTTGGCATTTAAGCTGGGGAAGCGAGGCAGTTGATCCACGGAAGGAGTGGATGCCATCCTTGGCTGTTGATAGATGGGCACTTCCTGTGTTGACGAGTTTGTCACCTGCGGTTGTGGTTCACAGGCAGCAGGTGTGGATGGCTGAGGTCTCGGAGAGCGAGGACTCAGATGAGGGGCCTGCGTGTGATGCAGGGATGGGGCCAGGNGATTCCCGAGGAGCCTGTGCCCAGTGAGCTTAGGGCTGCTCGAAGGAAAAAGCAGCTGCAGCAGCACGGGCGACTGCAAGGGAATGGCCCCTCCCTTAAGAGATAAAAGCCAGCTGAGAAACCGGAGTTCTTTGCAGGAAGCAAAGAAGTTCTTGCACTCAAGCCTTGTGGATGTTCAGACTCTCTTAGTTTGTGTTTGGAGACTCTTTGTGTTTGAACTATTTCTTAGTCACTTTATCTAGTGTTCTTGGCAGCCTTGCACCACCTTGGCAAGGCTCGTTCTTATCAGAGACTATTAGTTTGAAACAGCCTTTTAACTGGGAAGGAACGGAATTCGTAAAGAATCATTAAAAGGTTTTGTGTTACCTCCGTTTGCTGTTTGTTTCCTTGGAACAAGGTTTGGGTCAGAACACCCGCAGGGACTGCTTTGCGAATCGCAGCAGCTGGCAGTGCTGCATGGGCCAGCCGTTCCAGGTCCAGACGCTGCTTCCTCCTGACAAGGCGGGTGGTAAGTATCTCCAGGTGGTTTGGATGAAACTGCATGTGATCTGCTGCACCTTTTAGGCAGAAAAGTAGAACAAGAACAGAGTTGGGAGGGACCTTGGAGGTCTTCTAGTCCAACCCCCTGGTCAAGCAGGAGACCCTATACACCAGTGGTCCCCAACCTTTTTTGTACCAGGGACCAGTTTCACCCAGAAACACTTTTTCGCGGACCGGCAAAATCAGTTCTTCCCCAATAGTAAAGGGCTTCTTAGCTTTAGCAATGTGATCCACGAAGTTAGGCGCGGAAGTTAGGCGAGGGCGGAAGTGGTTGTCTTTCAAAATAAGACACCCAGAAGCAAAAACATATTTTTACATATATTTTAATCACGATTATTCATTCTTTGCGGCCCGGTACAAAATGATCCACGGACCGGTAGCGGTCCGGGGCCCGGTGGTTGGGGACCCCTGCTATACACCGTATCAGAAAAGTGGTTGTCCAGTCTCTTCTTAAACCCCTCCAGTGATGAAGCATCCACAATTTCTGGAGGCAAATCGTTCCACTGATAAGATTGTTCTCACTGTTAGGAAATTTTGACTTAATTCTAGGTTGGATCTCTAATGATCTTCCACCATTATTTCTTGTCCTGCCCTCCGGCGCTTTAGAGAACAGAGAATACTGTCATGTAATTCTTCCTTTCCTTTCCCCCTTCCTTCCTTCCTTCCTTCCTTCCTTCCTTCCTTCCTTCCTTCCTTCCCTCCTGCTTTCATTCCCTCCTTCACCTTCCCTATTTCCCTCCCTCCATTTTCTTTTCACCCTTTTTTCCATCTCTCTCCTTTCCTTCCTCCCTCCCTCCATCCTTCTCTCGCTCCTTCCTTTTCCCTTTCCTTCTTTCCTTCCCTCCCACCTTCCCTCCCTCTCTCTTTCCTTTGCAGGACTCATGGAAGAATAATACCTCTTCGAGACAGCATGTCAGTGATCTAGGGAAATTTGAGTGACCTCCAAATCTTCCAGCAGGATCGGAGATCTGATTTCCCCCTGGATTCAGGCCCTGTCCTGGGTATTTCTTCTTCTGCATAAGAGAACTTTTGTAGATCAGGATTGAACTGCAGGGTGTCAGTGATTTCTGAGCTTGGCTTGTTTTCTTGCAGATCTTTCATGACCCAACTGGGTAATATCATCAGTGTTTGTGAGGGTGGTCCCTATTTAAATACAGCAACTTGCCCTGCCAGACAGTGTTGGTGGGAGTGTGGAGTTCTCCGTGATAGTTCCTTGATGAGGGTATTGCTTTCTCCTTGTTTGTCTGGTGTTAATCCCTGCTTATCTTGTTATTGGTTCATAAAGAGACACTTTCGAGCCCTGCATACCAGAACAACTAGACACAAGAATAGTTTTCCCCTGAACGCCATCACTTTGCGAAACAAATAATTTCCTCAACACTGTCCAACTATTCACAAAGTCTGCAGTACTATCACTATTGATCTTCTCATCACTCCTTATCACCCATCCCCTCCTACTTGTGACTGCAGGACTTTTTCGCTTGTATCCTTACGATTTATATGGACTGTTTCCCAGTATGATTTGATGGCTTATTGTACCCTATGACAATTATTAAGTGTTGTACCTGATGATTCTTGACTCTTGAGGAATGTATCTTTTCTTATATGTACACTGAGAGCATTTGTACCAAGAGAAATTCCTTGTGTGTCCAATCACATTCGGCCAATAAAGAATTCTATTCTATTCTGTTCTATTTCTATTTCTATTATTTCTATTTCTATTCTATTCTTCATTCCTCTATTCTATTCTATTCCATTCCATTCCATTCCACTCCATATATTCTATTCTATTCTGTTCTGTTCTGTTCTATTCTATTCTATTCCTATTCTATTCTATTCCTATTCCTTTCTGTTCTGTTCTATTCTATTCTTATTCTTTTTTTCATCCCTCTATTCTGTTCTGTTCTGTTCTTCATCCCTCTATTCTATTCTATTCTATTCTATTCTATTCCAATCTATTCCATTCTATTCTATTTTCTATTCTATATTCTATTCTATATTCTATTCTATTTTCTATTCTATTTCTATTCTATCTGACTGTTGATATATCCTCTCCAGTGACCCAGATAATGCCAAACAAAAGTTTTCTCCCCCCACTCCCAGAGAACCAGGCTAATTCCATAAATGAAGTCTGTGCAGGTTACAACACCTAGCTAATGTTGTCCGTGTGTGGAAGCTAAGCAAGATCATTGAGAATTGCGCTCAATTTACAGGTACGGCCATTATCCACGATTTCATCTAACTGAACCTTGCCTCCTGAACTGCTTGAATCAAACTGAATCAATCCACTTTCTGTCTTTGCTCACACGTTCAAATCAAACCATGGCTGATTTTGCACCCCCTGAAGAGTTTAGCCTTGAGCTAAATAATTGGCTTCCTTAAGTTTTAGAAAAAAAATACCTTTCAGAAAAGGCAGTTCCATTCCTTACTTGGGGTTCCAGAGAGCAAGATTTTCCTGTGGTAAGAGCAATGGTGTAATAGAGAGGGAGTCCTGACAAAAGAAAATATTTGTAGCTCAGAGTTGAACAGTGGGGTCCTTGGTGTTCTCTGAGCTTGGATTTTTGGAGACATTTCATGACCCAAATAGGGAATACCATCAGTGCTAGAAAAGAGGGTGGTGTGAGGAAGGGGAGGGGGGCAGAAAGAGGAAAAGGAGAAGGAGGAGAGGAGGAAAGGAAGAGAAAGGAGGAGGAGGGGGAAAGGAGAATGGGATAGAGGAGGAGGAGGAGGAGGGGAAGAGGAAGAAGAAGGAAGGGAAAAGAGAGGAAAGGTATGTGGGACAGAAGAAAAGAAGGAGTGTTAGGGATAACATTGTTTTTACCCTACTGTTTTAGGTAAAATAATAAATAAGTAATCATGGTTTATAAGTTAAAGTGTCTGTAACTTTAACTTTGGGAAAGTGATTAGGGGAGGGTTATGACAACTCCTTAAAAGAAGCAAGACGGCAGCGTGCTCGCTCTCTGGCTTTGATTCCTGATTACTGCTTGGAAGACTGCCATTGCTCGCACGGAGAGAGAGACAAAGGACTGATTTGTAAGTGAACTGACCCAGGATTTCTACATGGACTTTGCTAACTGAATATCCCTGAATGGACTGACTAAATGATTACATGACTATTTGGACTGTTATTTTGACTATGCTAAATTATGGAATAAACTATCATTGTGATAACAACAAGCGTATCTGGTATTTTTACTGTATGTTAATAAACATACAAGCTTAGCTCACTCATTTATCTGTGTGCCTATCTGACTTACGCTGCACATTCTGTTTTTGCTTGTCTTCCCTAACCCGGGGTTGGGGAACCCAGGCTTAACAAGGAGGATGGGACACAGGAGGAGAGAGGAGGAGAAGAGAAGAAGAAAGAAGAGAAGAAGAAGAAGAAGAAGAAGAAGAAGAGAAGAAGAGAGAAGAAGAAGAAAGAAGAAGAGAAGAAAAAGAAGAAGAAGAAGAGAAGAAGAGACGACTGTGGGGTCCTTGGTGCTTTCTCAGCTTGGTTGTTTCTTGAAGATGTTTCATTTCCAACTTAGGCAACATCATCAGTTCTAGAAGGGAATGGGGCTTTGCTCTTGGTTTATATATAGTTTATTACAATACCCCAATCAATGAACGACCAACTCAAACAAACAAGCTATCCATAATCAACAGCCTAATTAAGGAACCATTAAGAAACACTCCTACCAATACTAACAGGGCAAGCTACTAATATATAAATAGAGAGTAATGCCCACTCCGTTCTAGCATTGGTGATGTTCCCTAGTTGGGTCAGGAAACATCTGCAAGAAACTACCAAACTCAGAGAGCACAAGGACTCCACAGTCTTCCTCCTCCTCCTCCTCCTCCTCTTATAAATCCTACTCCCTTCTAGTATTGATGATGTTCCCTAGTTGGGTCATGAAATGTCTGCAAGAAAACAATCAAGCCCTGAGAGCACACCACAGTCCTTCTTCCTCCTCCTCCTCTTCTCCTCCTCCTCCTCCTTCCCCCCCAGAAAACCCCCGTCCTTCTACTACTGATGATTTTACCTAGTTGGTTCATGAAACATCTGCAAGAGAACAGCAAGGACCCCACAGAGAGATTGTCCTTGAAACAAACCAGTGGCACCCCATCTTTCTCTTTCAACCAAAAATGGCTAATCTTTGCAGCCCTGCTATCTTGGCCTCCAAAGCAGCCAGGATGTTTATTATTATTATTATTTTACCCAAAGTGATTCTGATTTTCACAAAGGCTGGAATGTTGACTCTAGATCCAAGCTTCAGCATTGCCCTTCCCTGCCTCTGTTTCTAAGCCACTGTGATTTCAACTCTATAAATAACATCGATTGTCCTATTTCCCAGTATCACACCATCGCTTCTGGCCACTTTGTCTCTTGTTGGGCCTCCAAAATCCCTTTCCAAAGCTGTCATACATTCGAGTGTCCCAGGCAGGTTTAGCCAGCAGCTGCCCGATGGACTTCCCTGGGAAATGCAGTTCACAGCAAGACAGATGTGATCTTTGAAATGCCCCCTTGGAGCTGCCCTAAACCAGGACCGACAAGCTGCCATTGTGTCGAAAGTTGAACATTGGATTTTGCTGCTGTTTTTCTCGGATGTCTGGACAGGTGTTTCTATTTGCTGGAGCAATTTCAGCTCTGGGAGCTGTTATGGCAGCTGCTTGTGAGCCTCAGAGTAGTTTTATAAATTGCTATCAGTTTTTTTTGTTGTGGAAGAAATAAGATTGCTAGAAGAAATATCCATTTGGTTCAGTTCCAATCCAGGAGGGTGGAGGTTGATTGGAAAGATGGTTTAATGGTAAAGCACAACTACCAAGCCCATGGTTCTGGGCAGCTGACCACATGGAGTTCAGAGTGAGCGGTATTTATACCTTCTCTTGGGCTTTGCATTTGAGCTTCCTGTTCCTGTGCAAGAACGTGTATTCTATTGGCTGTTGTCAGACTCCCATGGGGCCATGTACAAATCCTAGGAGTTTGTCTGAGCTAAGTTTGATTGAAATTTGACTGATGTAATGAAGGGGCTTCTTGGGCAATTCTGACTGTGACTGAGGACTATCCCTACCTTTGTTCACACCTTACTACAGGGAGTAATGGATTACCAAATCTGCATTTCTAAAAGCTGGCCTCAGCTTAGTATCTCCTTGGAGTGAGGCAGGGAGCTGAGGCTCTGAGTTTCTGTCTCCCTGAAGATTTTCACTCCTCTTTTAGGGGAAATATTTTATTTCCTTCCTTTTTTAATAATTCTCAAAATATTTCATTCTTCTAGGAGAAGGGTGGGTGCTAAATTTCTACAAGGTTGAGTAGAAACAGTAGCCATGGACAAGGCAATCCATGTTCTAGGACATCTGGATTTATACTGCAGGCAGCATCACATTTTCTTTCTTTTCAAACTGGATTCTTGTTCCAGAGAGCCAATGACCTGGGATCTGGTAAAGATGATAGTTTTTGAAGCTTTTGGGTCCCTAGAAATAGAAAATGAGCTTGCCGTCTCTGAAGGACTCCAGGGCTCCCAAGAAATGGAGACAAGACCCTTGTTTCCAGGTAGAAGGCAGTAATCTCACTCACAGAGGGAAGATGGGATTGGAGATCTTCTGAGAGCAAGAAGAAAGTAGAAAGACCTGCCTTTGCAGTATGGATCAACTTTAGTCTCATCTTCAAGGTGTCCCAACAATCCTTTGATGGCCAGGGTTGATAGAGCTTATATCCCAAATCCCTGAAGGGCACGGAGTACATTTTGGAGATATGGAACTTCCTCTTATCTATGCTGAAAATGTGTCCAGGCAATCTCGTTTTTTCTGATGGGATTCCATAATGTTATCCTCACCTCACCCCCAGATAAAATAATCCTTAACTGAGGTAGCAGTGAATTATATTTTCTTCTTATTCTGACACTGTCTGAGGACAGTTCCAAGGTATGAAAAATCTGAGAGAGTCCCTGGGGAGGTCGATGACAATTCCCTGTGCCCAACTCACCACAGTGCCCAACTCACCATGGCCAACTTGCCACACCCAACTCACCACAGTCAACTCATCGTAGTCATGGCCAACTCGCCACACTCAAATCACCACACCCAACACCACTCCCAACTCACCATGGACAATCACCATGGACAATTTTCCACACCCAACTCACTATGGCCAACATGCTGCAGGACAAGAGTTATGCCAACATTGAAGAATCATTAAAGAAAAGATGCAAAAGAAGGGATGGAATGAAATGTGAATGGCAAACATTAAAATATTTTTTATTTATTTTAAATAATTAAATAGAATTGTTCAATTGTCCCACAGCAAGGTTGTTCCAAGGCAAGTTGGCTGTGGTGGGTTGGACACAGCAAGTTGGCAATGGCGAATTGTCCCATTCCCTTCCTAGGAGGCAAATGAAGGGAAATCTGGCAGGAACTAGGAGCAGAGTTCATAGGAATGGGATCTTAGAATCTCAGGGCTGGAGGTCTCCAAGGGTTCTGGTCTTCTAGTCCAACCCCCCAGCCCAACCAGGAGACCTAATACCATTTCAAACAACTGACTGTCCAATCTCTTCTTAAAAACTAGTGTTGGAGCACTCATAGTTTCTGGAGGCAAGTTGTTCCACTGATTAATTGTTCTCATTGTTAGGAAATTTCTCCTCAATTCCAGGTTGCTTCTCTCCTTGATTAGTTTCCATCCATTTCTCCTTGTCCTGCCTTCTGGGGCTTTGGAGAATAGGTTGACCCCTTCTACTTGGTGGCAGCCCCTCTGATATTGAAAGATGCCATCCTTTCACCCCCTAGTTCTTCTCTTCTTTTTAGTTCATCAAGTTGGGTTTCTTTCCTCAAGGCTAAACATGCTCAATTTTTCCACTTCAGGCATTCTGAAAGGCCCTGCTCACCCTTCCTGTCCTTCTTTAAATCTCTAAATCCTTCTCCAGTTATAAAAACCAACTGCCTGTGATACTGGAGGTGGGACCTGTCCAGAGCAGAATAAAGTAGACAGATTACTCCCGGAGACTTGGCAGTATACTTTGATGGATGCCACCTAAAATAATGATACACATATTATATATTCAGGGCATTCTGTCAACCTATTTGGAATGCTCCCTGGCCCCCAAATGAAATAAGGCTACTTTGTCAAGATTTCTTCTTGACAAATCCAAGCGGACCTCTGATAAATGATCATTGCGTGATTTGTTCCTGAATCTTCTCTGATATTGATGTCACTCTGACCAGTCCAGATCTTCATTTCCCTTCTTTTTAAAGATGGGGACATTTGCTATCATCTATCCAAATGCTTCCCTCTGTCAGCCTCAGAAGCCTTTTTTTTTTAATGTGGAAGCTATAAGGCTGCCACATTCAGTTCCTGGGAATTGGGGAGGAGGAATTTAGAAGATTAAGTCAACAACATTCTTTCTCAGAGAGTCAAGGACAAGTTGCTCTGCACCTGGAGGGGAATGACTGGGAGAAGTCTCCAATTGGGATGAAGATTTGATTGGGCCATGCAATGGACGGATGGGAGCAGGGGATGGATCTTTGATTTCTCTTTTAGGAAAGGAAAACCCAGATACTCTCATATTTGGGGTTTCCTAGATGTGGCAATATGACAACTCTAATAAAATGGAAATTTTCCTTTGGGTATTATCCCACATCATTGGAGTTGTGCTTTTAAAGTTGTAGCAACATTTCGGCAGAATCTCCTCTGCCATCATCAGGCTTCTGCATTGGGTTCGTCTCAGATGAATGACGTGGGATAATACCCGAAGGAAGCTGAACAGCATACATATAAGTACCCGCGAAACTTAAAAAAACATATATATACATAAGTACATATATACATGTAACTCAGTACAGAAGCCTGATGATGGCAGATGAGATTCTGCCAAAACGTTGCTACAACTTTAAAAGCACTACAATGACGTGGGATAATAACTGAAGGAAGCTGAACAGCATACATGTGAATACCCACGAAAACTTAAACCACTGAACATTTTTTCTGTCAATCTCAAACTTCAGACTTGCCCTTTCAACCTTCCCTAGTATTGTGTGAGTTTATCACACTTTCTATCTGCTAAGGTTCCCATTCTTTTCTTTCTGTCTTGAACATCCCTGAAGAAGCTCTTTTATTATAAGGGGTCCATGGTGCTTTCTTGCAAATGTTTCATGACCCAACTATATAACTTCATCAGCGCTAGAAGGGAATGTGGCTTGTGGAGAGGAGGAGGAGGAGGAGGAGGAGGAGGAGGAGGAGGAGGAAGGAGGGTTCTTGGTGCTCCCTGAGCTTGGCTGTTGTCTTGCAACCACTGGGTAACATCATCAATGCTAGAAGGGAGTTTATATACAGGAGCTTGCCTTGTCAGTGTTCACAAGAGTAGACTTGGTAGTTTCTTGATTAGGTTGTGATTCATTGTTATATTGTTTGTCTGAGTTGGTACTTCCTTGATTAGGGTATTATTTACTGCTTGATTATTGGTCTAGTATTAATCTAGATAGATAGGAACAGCATGGTGGTAAAGATGCTCGCCTACCTTTTGTAACTTTGAGAGTTAAACAGTAGCAGATGTTTTTCTATCAAGTGTGGGCATCAGGAAGAGGATCTGGCCAGTAAACACTCACCCTGGCTCCATCATGAATAAAGGGATTAGAGGGTTGTAGAAAGTAAAAATTCGATAGATAGATAGATAGATAGATAGATAGATAGATAGATAGATAGATAGATAGATAGATAGATAGATAGATTGATAGGCAGGCAGGCAGAGATGACAGAGAGATAGATGATAGATGTGTACATTTGTGTATATACAATCCCTCTCTCTCCTTTCTCAAGAGCTTCAATCACACCTTTCCAGCTGCCTTCTAAGTGTGTCCCTCACATTGGGNAAAAAAAAAAAAAAAACAACCCACGACCAAGGCTGTTCCAAAATCCTGGCGCTTATCTCATGTGTGCTTAAACTTCTGCCCCCTCACATCAATTGCGCATTCCAGCCAGACTGTTTTCATTTCATACTATTTATTGACTGGCTTTATTGTCAGAATCATTGCCGTTCGATGTCCCCCATGGATTTTATGCCAGCTTGACTTAGTTGGGCTGGTTATTTTTTTTTAAGCGCTCCATCCACTCAGCACCTGCCGGTTTGGGCTGCCTAGGCACATTTCAGAAGGAAAGAAGATCTCTTACCAGGACTGTGGAAAGATATGATGAGGCTCCCTCCATGGCTTCTTTGATCTGAAGAAAGAGAAAAGACACAACCCCTGCATTTCCTGTGGACTGAAAATCCCATGTGGAAATTTTTCCTTAAAGAATCAACCAGGGAGTTTCACCCCTATGCTTTAGGTAGTTAGAATAAAAGAGGTGGAAGGGACCTTGGAGGTCTTCTTGTCCACCCCCCTGCTCAAGCAGTAACTTGTGCCATTACAGACAAATGGCTGTCCAATCTCTTCTTGAAAACCTCCAGCAGCCACAATTTCTGGAGGCAACTTCTGTTCCACTGGTTAATTGTCCTTCACTGTTGGGAAATTCCTTCTTAATTCTAGATTGTTTCTCTCCAGAATGGAATAAAAGAGAAGAGAAGAGAAGAGAAGAGAAGAGAAGAGAAGAGAAGAGAAGAGAAGAGAAGAGAAGAGAAGAGAAGAGAAGAGAAGAGGGAATAAAATAGGGAATGGAATGGAATAGAATAGAATAGAATAGAATAGAATAGAATAGAATGGAATAGAATGGAATGGAATGGAATGGAATAGAAATAAATAGAACAGAACAGAACAGAATAGAATAGAATAGAATAGAATAGAATAAGGAAGAGAAGAGAAGAGTAATGAAGAATGGAATGGAATTTAGAAAGAATAGAATAGGGAATAGTACAGAATAGAATAAGAAATAGAATAGAATAAGAAATAGAATAGAATAGAATAGAATAGAATAGTTAGAAGGTACCTTGGAGGTCTTCTAGTCCAACCTGCTGCCTAGGCAGGAAACCCTACTCCACTTCAGACAAGTGGTTGTCCAATCTCTTCTTAAAAACTTCCAGTGTTGGAACATTTACAACTTCTAGAGGCCAGTTATACCTCTGATTAATTGTTCTGACTGTCAGAAAATTTCTTCTTAGTTAGTTCCCATCCATTGCTTCTTGTTTTGCCTTCAGGGGCTTTGGAGAATAGGTTGACACCCACCCCCTTCAAATATTGCAAGACTGCTATCCTGTCTCCCCTCGTCCTTCTTTTCATTAAACTAGACATACCCAGTTCCTGCAACCGTTCTTCCCCAGTTTTAGCCTCTAGCTCCCTTATCATCTTTTTTGCTCTTCTCTGCAGTTTTTCTAGAATCTCAGCATCTATTTTATAGGGTCAAGTCAGAAAGGTACCTTGGGAATTGGGCGGGGTCTCTTTTACATGACATTTTGAAAGGAGGAAACTGTTAGAGGGACATGTCTGTTATCCCTGGTTGACTGTCTTGGATAGTCAAGCAAATAGCTTGACTAAAATCTCTTACTTCGGCCAGACTTCCGAATGGTTTAGCATTTTAATGTTAAGCACTTAGTCTTTCAGCTGTTACCTTTTGTACTTTTTGATTTATGATATTTTTGTAATAGATTTTTCTGCAATTTTGCAAGCTGACCAGCATGATTAGCCAAGTGGCTGTCTTGCATATATTCTCAGTCACTAAAACACAAACAACCAGTTAAGAGTTGAGAAAATTCTGCGTATTGAGACAGAAAAAGCATATATTGAAGTTCAAGACACATCTCCAGATTGACATGATCTGGAATTGTACTGTCTATTGGAATTGGATAGTTACTTAGGAATTATGAGCTGTCCCCTTAAGGGAATGCATCATGGTAAATGTAGTTAAAGGTATCCTGGGAAATGTAGTTCATGTCCACGTGGCCACATCTGTATTCCTCTTTGGCCACTAAATTGACCCTTGAGGGGTTGGGAGAGTTCTTCATTCTTGCCTGAATCACAATTCATGGGAGCTGCTTTCTTATCGCTAGAAGATGGGTTAGGAGACAACCATCTTTTACCACAAAGCAGATATACAAAGGATTGGTCATTAAAGAAAGAACTTTGTCACAAATGTGAGTTATGAGGATACCTGATGAACCAATAAATGTAATTGTGTATGGATATCTTGTTGAGTTATCTATCTGCATCTGTATAGCTTCAAATCCACCTCTGTGCAGAAGACAGAAAAGGAATATCAATAAAGGGTTGAGAGAGCACAGCTCTTACTACAGTCTTGATGTATGGGGTGGCGGGTAGCTTAGAGAAAGAAGTAAGGACAAAATTCAGTGGCCCTGCAAGGGAGGTACTAATACCACTCTGTAAAGCCTTAGTAAGACCACACCTAGAATACTGCATCCAGTTTTGGTCCACCACACCATAAAAAGAGATGTTGAGACTCCAGAAAAAGTGCAGAGAAGAGCAACTAAGATGATTAGGGGACTGGAGACTGAAATATATAATGAACGGTTGCAGGAACTGGGCCTGGCCGGTCTAGGGAAGAGAAGGACCAGTGGGGACAGGAGAGCAGTCTTCCAATATGAGGGGCTGCCCAGAGAGGAGGAGGAGGGGTCAAGCTATTTTCCAAAGCACCTGAAGGCCAGACGAGGAACAATGGAGAAATTCATCCAGGAGAGATTCAACCTGGAAATAAGGAGAAACTTTCTGACAGTGAGAACAATCCACCCCTGGAACAAAAGTTGCCTTCAGAAGTTGTGGGAGCTTCATCCCTGGAGGCTTTCAAGAAGAGACTGGACTGTCGTCTGTCAGAAATGGTGTAGGGTCTCCTGCTTGGGCGGAGGGGAGTTGGACTAGATGACCTATAAGGTCCCTTCCAACTCTTATTCTGTATTACGTTTTGCATTGGGGATTTATTTCCGTAAGCTAACAAACAAGTTGGGTGGCCATGTAAAAAAATAATTAAAGAAACATCTAAATAAATAAACTGCACTGAGAGTCACACAACTTCTCTATCCACCCAAACCTGAAAGCTTGTTTCTCTCTCACTCAAGATGTCTGTCTACACAGAGATGGTCCACTGATCTGATGGAGAAACACAACCCAGGGTGGGTTGAGAAGAGCTTTGGACTGACGGTTGAGTGAAGCTGTACAATCATTCCATTGTCAGAGGCCCTTTGTTGACGTTCACAGGTTTTGAGATCAATGGGACGGAAAGAACTCGGAGATCTGAAAGCAATGCATGAAAACTAGAGCAGAACTGATAGGTTCATCCATCTGGGCAGTGGATTCAAAGTGCTTCCTTCTTGATTTGGATCCCTGGACATTCAATTGTGTCTGCAATCTGGAATTATCAGGAGACCTGTTCCAAAAGTGCTGTCGGGATTCCGGCAGTTATCCCAATTTAATCATACGTGTCGAACCGAACTTCCAAAACTTCAAAAGGAGTTATTGGGAGTTAACATGCCGGCACTGCCTGGGTGCAGCCGCCTCTGAGACACACAATTCATTGTCACCCTTGACACTGGTTTCTCCCCCACCCCCTGGGTGCATCATCATTCATATTCTCTAGTGGGGCACATCCATAGCCAAGTGTCATCAGTCATGTTCTCCAGTTAGAATTTTGCTGAGCTGAAACTTCGGTCACCTAGGAACGATCTTTCAAAAGCTATTTATGGAATGCAGAAAACTAAAGGTTCGACGGCGTGACGAGAAAGTTTGGGGAAAGGGGGGGAGGGAAAGACAACCGTTGAGATTTTTGTCCATCGAGATATTTTATGAGTTGACAGGTACATTTTTTTTTCTTTTTTAAGAGGCAAATGGACTTTCTTGCTTTTCTTTGAAGACGTTTTGCTTCCAGCAAGAATCTTCTTCAGCTCTGGCTGGATGGTGGGGAAGGGAATCTTCCAATCAAACTTGGCCAATAAAGAATTTTATTCTATTGTATTGTATTGTATTGTATTGTATTGTATTCTATTCTATTCTATTCTATTCTTTACTGGTTCTGTTCTATTCTATTCTATTCTATTCTACTCTACTCTACTCTATTCTATTTCCTGTTCTGTTCTGTTCTATTCTATTCTATTCCATTCCATTCCATTCTATTCTATTCTACTCTACTCTACTCTATCTTACTTTCTATTCTATTCCTATTCTGTTCTGTTCTGTTCTGTTCCGTTCCATTCCATTTCCATTTCTTATTCTATTCTATTCTATTTCCATTCCATTCCACTCCATTCCACTCCATCATTCTATTCTATTCTATCTATTCTATCCTACTCTACTCTACTCTATCTTTATTTCCTATTCTATTGCTGTTCTGTTCTGTTTCTGTTCCGTTCAGTTCCATTCGCACTCCATCTATTCTATTCTATTCTATTCTATTCTATTCTATTCTTACTCTTCACTCTATTTCCTATCCATTCTATTCTATTCTGTTCTATTCTATTTCTATTCCATTCCACTCATTCCACTCCATCTATTCTATTCATGTTTCTGTTCTGTTCCGTTCCATTCCATTCCACTCCATTGCACTCCTCTATTCTGATTCTATTCTATTCTATTCTATTCTATTCTATTCTATTCTGTTCTGTTCTGTTCTGTTCCGTTCCATCCATTCCACCTTCATCTATTCTATTCTATTCGTGTTCTGTTCGTGTTCCATTCCATTCCACCTCCACTTGCACTCCATCTATTCGTATTCTATTCTATTCTATTCTATTCTACTCTACTTCTACTTACTCTATTCCTATTCCTTCTTCTATTCTGTTCTATTCTATTCCATTCCACTCCATTTCCACTTCATCTATCCTATTCTATTCTTGTTCTGTTCTGTTCCATTCCATTCCACTCCATTGCACTCCATCTATTCTACTTCTATTCTATTCTATTCTATTCTATTCTGTTTTCTGTTCTGTTCTGTTCTGTTCCTTTCCATTCCACTTCATCTATTCTATTCTGTTCTTTCTGTTCTGTTCCATCCATTCCACTCCATTGCACTCCATCTATTCTTATTCTATTTCTGTTCTATTCTATTCTATTCTACTCTATTTCCATGTCCCATTCTATTCTATTCTATTCCATTCCATCCACTCCATTCCATTCCACTCCATCTATTCTATTCTGTTCTGGTTCTATTCTATTTCTGTTCTTTTCTGTTCTTGTTCCGTTCCATTCCACTTCATCTTTCTATTCTATTCTTTCTATTCTATTCTATCTGTTTGTTCTGTTCTGTTTGTTCTGTTCTGTTTCCATTCCATTCCACTCCATTGCACTCCATCTAAGTTCTATTTCTATTCTATTCTATTCTACTCTATCTACTCTACTCTATTTCCTATCCATTCTATTCTATTCTGTTCTATTCTATTCCATTCCACTCCTTTCCACTTCATCTATTCCTATTCTATCTTGTTCTGTTTCTGTTCCATTCCATTCCACTCCATTGCACTCCATCTATTCTTATTCTATTCTATTCTATTCTATGTCTTTCTATTCTGTTCTTGTTCTGTCTGTTTGTCTTTCCGTTCCATTCCACTTCATCTATTCTATTCTATTCTGTTCTGTTCCATTCCATTCCACTCCATTGCACTCCATCTATTCTATTCTATTCTGTTCTATTCTATTCTATTCTATTCTACTCTATTTCTAATTCCTCATTCTATTCTATTCTATTCTTATTCCATTCCACTCCATTCCACTCCATCTATTCTATTCTGTTCTGTTCTTTTCTGTTCCGTTCCATTTCCATTCCATTCCACTCCATCTATTGTATTCTGTTCTGTTCTGTTCCGTTCCATGTCCACTCCATTTATTCTATTCTTCTGTTTTGTTGCTGTTCTGTTTCTGTTCTGGTTCTGTTCCATTCCACTCCACTCCATTCCAGCTCATCTTGATTGCTTATTCTATTCTGTTCTGTTTCTGTTCCGTTCCATTCCCATTCCAACTCATTTATGTCTATTCGTGTTCTGTTCTGCGTTCTGTTCTGGTTCCATCCCACTCCAACTCCATTCCAACTCCATCTAGTTCTATTCTATTCTATTCTGTTCTGTTGCTGGTTCCATTCCATTGTCCTCGCATTATCGTAGTCTGTTCTGTTCTGTTCTGTTCCATTCCATTCCACTCCATTCCACTCCATCTATTCTATTCTATTCTATTCTATTCTGTTTCTGTTTCTGTTTCTGTTTCTGTTTCTGTTTCTGTTTCTGTTTCTGTTTCTGTTCCTGTTCCTGTTCCTGTTCCTGTTCCTATTCTATTCCATTCCATTCTTATTGTGCCTTATGACTATTATTAAGTGTTGTACCTGATGTTTCTTGACTCTTGACAAATGTATCTTTTCTTTTATGTACACTGAGAGCATTGCACCAAATGCAAATTCCTTGTGTGTCCAATCACGCTTGGCCAATAAAGAATTATATTCTATTCTATTTAATCAACAGGGTTGGATAGATGTTTGAATTCTGCTCTTCATTTTCTTGGCTCTGACGTCAGCTCAACTCAGACAAAGGCAAGAATTCAATGGTGAGGGAATCCAATTCCTCCCGGTGCCACCAGCTCTCCCCCGAACACTGATTGTGCAATGCTGTCATTTCACACACCGAGGTTGTTACGAGGACGGAATTGAAGGCCCCGGCTTATCCCTTACATTTTCAATTACAGCTTTGCACATCTTTCCTTTCTCTTTGCTTCCCCTCCTGAGCCAGCCTTCCCCTTGGCCAATGAGTATAATTTGCTTTTAATGTCTGTCTGGCTGATACACTTAAGGGGAAAAAAAAGAAAAGACACGAAAGATTATTTTCCATTCCTATTCACATTTATAATTAATTCCTAATCTGATCGCACTGGAGCAGAGAGAGAGACAACAGGCCAGGGGGCTGGAGGCATCCAGAGAGAGACAAAAATCTTGGGTTGAGGTAGAAGTTCAATGCTTCGGCACATGCCTTCGGGAAGAGGGGCACATGGCTTTGGAAGAGGGCTTATTTGGTGGGGCAGATTCAAAGATGCAACTGCCCAACCCCTTGGCAACCCAATGGGGACAAGAAAAAAGTTTGATTCCCACACCCCCAAGTGGCCTTCTCATTGGCAAACATCTTTGCATGGTTCCCAGGTTAGGTGGGTGGGTGGGTTCCCCGGAACAGGTGACATTTTAAGATGGCTCCTTATTGGGGATGAACTATGGTTGCTACAGGTCTCTCTCTCTCTCTCCCTCCCTCTCTCTCTCTTGTTTGGGTATCTAGACTCCACTGTAACTATATAGCCAAAAAGGCATTAAGAGTTGTTAACCTAATCCTACGTAGCTTTTTCTCTGGTAATATCACACTGCTAACTAGAGCATACAAAACATTTGCTAGACCAATACTCGAATACAGCTCATCAGTCTGGAACCCACATTAAGTATCTGATATTAACACAGTTGAGAAAATCCAGAAATATTTCACAAGAAGAGTTCTCCGCTCCTCTACTTGTTGTAGAATACATTATGCCACCAGACTTGAAATTCTAGACCTAGAACTCTGCCGCCTTCAGTCCGATCTAAGTATAGTACATAAAATCATACAATGCAATATCCTACCTGTCAATGAATACTTTAGCTTCAACCATAACAGCACAAGAGCAAACAATAGATACAAACTCAACGTTAATCACACCAAACTTCACTGCAGGAAATACGACTTCAGCCACAGAGGGGTCAATGTCTGGAATATTCTACCTGACTCTGTGGTTTCTTCCCCAAACCCCAAAACTTTAGACTGTCTACTATTAACCTCACCCCTTTCCTAAGAGGTCTGCAAGAGGTGTGCATAAGTGCACCAACGCACCTACAGTCACTGACCTATTGATTCTTTTTATTTTACTTCTATGTATCCATTTCATGTGTTCATTACTATGTTTTTCCTTATACCTAGTATCTTGTAAACAATTGACAAATAAAATAAATAAAAAAGTAAAATAAATCTTAATTTAAATTGATAAATCATAAATACATTATATGTATGTCATCATTTTAGCCATTGGCCATACACAGGAGAATGAAGGCCTCCTCCATATATTTCTTTTTTTAATTAAATTTTGTTTAATTTTCAAATTACATTTCCTTATCATCTTTCCGTATACACATTTATTTCATTATATAATTTCAACTTAGTATATACATAAATATAGATAGATATGAATATAGATATACGTATTTATATCATTTCTTATTATTTACCTAATTGTAATCCTCATTCATTTGTCATTTGATAGAATATTTTTGGTAATGTTTTCTCTTTATATATATGTATCCATATTCTTATAGTCTTTTTCTTGATTCATTATTACCTACCAAACATATATTCTCGTATTCCAGTTCTGTTAATGTTTTTATATAATTTGTTACAGAATTATTCCTGCTTCTCATTTGGTGAATATATAACAGTTAACATTTTTTTTTAAATTTACATATACTTCTAACGTTAAAATTCCAACCTCCTTGTCTGCATAAACTTGTTTTGATTGTAAATGTTTTCTAATGTATATTGCTATTCCCCCTTTTTTTTGTTGAGCTAAAGATACATATAAATCTTCCAATTTTGTTGATTCTTACTATTTGCTCTGATATTTATGGATATGTGTTTCCTGAAGGTATTCAATGTCTATATTTTGTTTCTGTAATTTAGTTAATATTTTTCCTCTTAATTAGTGAGTTTAAGCCATTGACATTTATAGAAACTAATTTGATTTTTTTCATCCATTTTAGGCATTAATAAATAACAAACACAAACTCCTCCACGTATTTCCAACCAATACAACCCTGAGTTTTCTTCCGCCTTGTTGATGCTGTTGATCCATCTTGTTTTCGGTCTGTTTCGTTTTATACATACATACATATATGGTGGGATTCAAAAAAATTTGCTACCAGTTCTGTGGGCATGGCTTGTCTTGGTGGGCATGGCAGGGGAAGGATATACTGAAAAATCCCCCTTCCCTCCTCACCCAACTAACCTGCTTTCCAGCTCCATTCTCCTGTGCAGGGCAACCAAAGGAGACCCAGCCAATCAGTTGTGGGCATGGCTTGGTGGGTGTTCTGTTCTGGGAATAGAAGTACTCCAGACCAGTGTTCATCAAACAGCTCTTTATTATAAACCAACTCAGTGACTTCGGAACAGAACATTGCCGGAGCCGCGGCAGCCCTTTTTATAGCCGGTTTGCTCGTGGCTTGCGGCAATGACGCTCTTTAAGATTTCCTGCCATCAGGCGGGCCAATTGTAACGGTACTTTATTAACCAAACCTATTTGGCCTGCTGGGCCAATCAGATTAAGTATTTGGAGTATTCTAATTTTCTTATAACACACCCTCCCCTCTTGGTTTCGTCCAACGTGCGTGTTAGGGATAACATTGTTTGCCCTAACTTCGTTTTAGGTAAATAATAATAATAAGTAAATCATGGTTTGTATGTTAATGTATCTGAAACTTTAACTGCGGGAGAGTCATTGGCGGAGTGGTTTATGAAAAACTCCTTTTAAAATAAGCAAAGCCTGCAGCGTGCTCGCTTCTCTGCTTTGAAAGATTTCCTAATTACTGCTCTTGGAAGACTCCATTGCTCGCACGGTAGAGAGAACAAAGGACTGAAAATTTGTAAGTGAACTGACCAGGCATATTCTACATGGACTTTGCTAACTGAATATCCTGATGGAACTGACTATACAATGATACATGGACTATTGGACTGGTATTTTGACTATGCTATATTATGGAATAAATATAATTGTGATAACACTGCGTATATAGTATTTTTTACTGTATGTTAATAAACATACAAGCTTAGCTCACTCCATTTATCTGTGTGCCTATCTGACTTACGCTGCCACATTCTGTTTTGCTTGTCTCCCTAACCCTGGTTGGGGAACAGGCTAACACTGGTTATGGGCCCAAAGGCTTGCCAAAGTTCCGTTTAACTAGGATAAAAACAGATTTATGTAAAGCAGTGAGAGTTTGTGTTGTTATACATTACAGAAAACAGACAGCTGTTGTTTATAATTATAGTTTATATATTACATATATTAAAACATGGCACAAGTCAATTCTACAAAGTTTGTCCCTTATATCCAAGCTGGATGGAACAACTATGTATCATGCGTCTACAAAATTGTAGTCTACTTCTACAAAATGTGAAGGTTTGGTGGAACATATTGAAAATCCACCCAACCGTAGAAGAATGCGGATCCAGAGAGAGGGGAGACAGAACTAAAGATAGAAGAATTTATGCCATAAAAATCAACAAGCCATTTGCATTAATTGTTAAATTAACTAATTAACAGCTTGTTTTATATCCACAGATGAGAGGACGGCTCTCGGATGTGGCAGATAGCTTGAAAAAGAATTTATGTTCGAGAATAGTTAGGGGGCTCACAGTAAATCTAACACGGAAGCTTTTCAGGACGCATCTCCAAACAAATGGTGATATGCTGAGTCATTTTAAAAACTATTGAAAACATTTTTCAAGAACTGCACGAGAAAAGAGCTTATTTTCTCTGAACTACAACAAGTCTACATAATTCTATCTTCCCTGATG
>BHFT01047432.1:0-54827 GCA_004320025.1 Laticauda laticaudata | reverse complement strand
CCCCGAAATTTTGCTCATCCGCTGTGTCCTTTATGCATACGTTTTGCATCCGTCGGCCAGTGGGACAGGGCCTTAAGATTTGATGTAGTGCTGAAGGGGAACCACATAACCAGAATGCAATCTCGGGTGGGTGGGCTGCAACAGCTTGGATGTTCGCGAGACCTTCCGCCACCGTTGCTTTTCCTTCTCCCTTGCTGCCGTGGCATTATAAATAAATCCAAATTTTGGGTAAAGTTTCAACTGAATAATGTTGGCAACTCAGGCATGACATTGCTTGTAGTCAGTTTGTGAAATTTTCCTGCTAATCACATAATCAGTTGTTTTCAGTATAAGGGCAATATTTGCTTGTGTTTGTTATATGTTGGATTGGCAAAGGTTGTTCTCAAGATGCTAATTTTTAAAGTTTCAGTTCAGTTCAGATTCAAACTTTTTTTACTACTGGTTCTGTGGGTGCGGCTTGGTGGATGTGGCAGAGGAAGGATACTGTAAAATCCCATTCCCTCCCCACCCCACTAACCTGATTTCCAGCTCCATTCTACTGTGTAGAGTAACAAAAGAAGACCCAGCCAATCAGCTGGGACTTGGGAGGCAGAGAATAGATAGGGATGGGGCCAGTCAGAGGTGGTATTTGCCAGTTTTCTGAACTACTCAAAATTTCCACTTCCAGAACTGGTGCCTGCTGAATACCACCTCTGCTGCAGTTTCTGTGATGATTATGTGCACCAGAAGGAACAGTGGGAAGGGTTTTGGCACCACAGTTTTCCTAGAGGAAGGCCCAGATTAGAAGACTGGAGTCCTGACCTGGATAGAGAAGGGGAGAAGAGGTGATACACTCTAGAAGAGAGGTGTCAAACTTGAGACAATACATTGTCATCATGTGACATATCACAACTTTTTTACCCTTCACTAAACCAGGGATGGGCATGGCCAGTGTATGATGCATCTGGCCTGCAGGTTGCGAGCTTGACACCCCTGCCCTAGAATCTCCCAGGATATACTTAATAAGTTTAAAAGTTATAGTTCTAATTTAGTAAGATTCTGTCCATTAATTGTTAGTAAATAAAAGATTGAACCCGGTTGATTTTGATGAGTTGTTTCTGGGGTTAGACCTGACACTTTCTTTTTTTAATACTCCGGATCTTAGCCAATTCCATGTGATATTTTTATCATCTTTTCCAACTATATCTTTCAAGTATTGATCATGCATCGTCTTGTTTTTCCAATTAACAAATTGGTTTTCAATTGCTCTTTTTCTATAGTCAGCTTTTACCTTTGTTGTTTTCAGAAGCTTTCCTTGATTGACTTCCTTTAGCAAGGGCCCTAGGCTTTTCTTAATGTAATCATTCAGGCCATGGTCTTTTTCCTCCATAGTTTGTTTCACCTGTAGGAGTCCTCCTCCGTCTTTGGCTCTTGGCAAATATTGACAATCAATATTACCTTTTGGGTATAAACATGGTGCACTGACATTAATTTTCTTATCTTCTGATCAAAGTTATTAAGTTCCATTTGTGTCCAGTCAACTTCCTGCTGTATATCAAATAACGGACTGTCTAGGTGTTAAGTATTTTAATGATGTTTCCAAATTTAACTTAGATTTTACAATTTTCCAAACTCATTTGATATATCATAAAGAACAGGGGTGTTAAACTCACATCATCACATCATTGTCACCTGACATATCAGGACTTTTCCCCCCTTTGCTAAACCAGGAGGTGGTGGGGCCAGCATGTGATGTATCTGGCCCATGGGCTGCAAGTTTGACACCTCTGAGGTAGAAGTAGTTTCTTTGACTTGATTCAGGAATAGCAATATCTATAGCACTTAGGCTTCGCAGTGCTTTACAGACCTCTCTAAGTGGTTTATAGAATTAGCATATTCACCACAACAATCTGGATCCTCAGAAGGATGGAAGAATGAGTCAACCTTGAGCCAATGAGAACTCCAGACAGTCAGCAGAATTAGCCTGCAATACTGCATTCTAACCACTGCACCACCATCAGAAACTTCCAATATTTCTAAATACTTATGGTCTTCTTTTACTGTTGTTATTATTGTTATTATTGGTCATTGCATAGTCATCCTGATTTCAGATTGGGTTTGGCATTTTTGTCTACCTATCAAGTCCTTACCAAGGATCTGGGATAGGCAGATATGGATGTTTGATGGTGTTACACATATATTGTTGCAGGATGGAAGCTGTACCAAGTAAAGCTGCCTTTTGCAATTGAGCTATAGCAAATTCGTCAGTGCCAATGGGGTTCAAATGATGCTCCAGTTGTTTTGGGATTGCACCCAAGGCACCTATTACTACTGATATTATCATCATTATTATTATATACTCCCTTGAGTCACAGTTGACTCCTGGGACTAACTGGACTAGTCCCTGTAAGTTTTTTCAGAAGTGGTTTGCCATTGCCTGTTTTTTAGGGCTGGGACTAAATGTTTGTCCCAAGATCACCCAGGCTCCATTTTCTACTAGGAATGAGTGGGAAGGAGATGGTGATCAGTTCTGGCAATATAGAAATCATGAACAGTGCCACCAGAATAGCTAGAAACAAGGAACCTGCTACAGGCCACCAAAACAAAACTAAGCAAATCAGAAAGAATGGAAGCAACAGCAGTTACAGCCCATGAGATATAGGGGGTGGAAACAGAAAAGCTGTGGGAGAGACAGAGGTTGCAACCTGTGGATCAATGTTGAAGGGAAAAGACTGCAGGCCATCACAGCAGCAATAGTATAAACACCAGAGAGAAACACTTGTCAAGGCCCTTGAATAAAAGCTGTAGGCCTCCGAAGCAGCAGGAAAGCAGAGAATTCTGTGCAAGCAGAACTTGAGGCTTCATAACAATGAAAAAGAGATATGAAACAGCCATTGGGCAGCCCAGGGTCAGGACCAAAGACTTGTGATAATGAGTCAAGAGGTGGAAAAAGTGGCTGGGAATATTATTTCTGATCAGTGCTTTTTTTCTTTTTCTTTTAGATGGCTCCATCCATCTGGTTGGTAGATTAATTTATGAGTTAATATTAAAACTTTGAAGGTTGCTCATTTTCAAGTCTGTTGTCAGAAAGAGTTTGAGCATCCGTGCTAGGTCTGACCTGAATAATTAATATAAGAAAATACTGAAGTTACAGAGTTGATTAGATAGTTGGTGTTAAATATTTTGCAGAACTGATTAAAATGTTTATCGTGTTCTACAATGGCTTAAAGGAAAACAGAATTTAAATTCCGCCAAATAATAATCACCAACTTCCAACTGTTTAAAATATTTTGCGTTTTGTGTCTGGGGAAAAAGAATCATTTTTTAAATGTTTGGAACTGCAGTAGTGTTGTTGTTTTTTTTAAAAAAAAATAGTTTCCACACTGGTTGTCATATAAGGTTATGGGCTTGATGTTCTCAGTGCAATTTTGATCAACAGCCAAAACTAGCATTTAATATATGAGAAAGTTGGGGGAGCAGGGGGAAATTCAAGTTTTTAAAGAATTTGGCTGGGTCAGAGTTTAGACTGAAAATTACTACTTTCCATGAGACATACCTCTAGATAAATTTAAGTATAGTCAGGACTGCATAGAGTTGCATTTCTCTGTTAAATTTTTCCCTAAGGTTTTTTTTTTTTCCGTAACTTGGAACAAATTTAATTCCCCTAAGAGAAGAATTCAAAATAACTTTTCCAAGTCACATGCTGTGGATTTAAAAAATGTTAAAAAACAATAACTCTTATTGTATTCACATAGCACTATGCCTGAACCAATAAGGCTTAAAAACATGGACTGGTCCTACAATCTAAAGAACAAACACCCAATCAACCCTACAACCAACCCTGAAAAACCAGCCATATGTAAAACCAGCCATACTCTGGCATAAGCATCTGTGTGTCTAAATATATGTAAACATTCAAAAGATGTTTTTAATATAGCCCAGAGACATTATTGGGGTCTTCTTCTTATCAATATTATGTGAGGATTTTAACAGTAAATATACAGACCTCTTACATATTGGGTAGTTGCCACATTCAGACTTAATCTTGAAGCAATATCATTAAAAATATATTTGGTTAGAGTATTTTTTTTTCACATGATCAGTCATTTCTTGACAATAATGAGTTCTTGAAAGTCATGATTATGAGATCTGCCTTGCCAAACTGGGACTCAAACAGCATGCTTATCAAAACAAATAGTATAAACTTGGCAAAGATAACCCTTTCTCCTAGCCAATCATACTTTTATTTCACATAGCCAATAACAAAAACAAAAAACCTCAACCTCAAGACTTAACTTTGTTATTGTGTCTAAAGAAAAGCAACACTTCACACAGCATTCCTCCACATTGAAGCCAAAGCCAACAAAATTGGGTCCTTTTCCATCTGAAATGACAATGGATATATTCACAGAAAGTTCATGATGTTCCACTTTTTTTCCTTTCTGCCACTCCTTGTGGCACCTTTTTCCCAACATGCCAATTGCTTGCCTGGGGAATAAGATTCCAAAAGAAAATAATAAACACATTTTGCCTTGTTATTGCTCTTTTCTACATGTACAAGAATGTTGGAACTGGAATAACCAAAAAGTGAACTTTATTAAATTGGGAGCTGCACCAAACACTGTCCACTATCAATTTTCAAACGAAAGGAGATGGAGTGAGTGGCTACAAATAGTTCCTCCCTCTGACTTCCCCCATTTTGTTCTGACAATATTTAAAAATAATTAAAGCACTTAATGATTTTATTCTTATTTATACATGTTGTTGCAACTACTTTTACTTTTTTTCTCCAATGACCACAGTTTTTTTTCTTCCTGGCTCATGGTCACATGACTGACCACAACAATTAGAAACAGTATGCCGATCATAAATTATGTTAGCATTTTATATGGCTATTTAAATTAAGTGACAATATCATATTTACTAGAATTTTGAATTTAGGAAGTTGGTATTTATTAGCTACTTTTTGGTTTTTTTATTCATCATGATAATTATTAATTGGATAGTGCCCTTATGAGACTGGTTAATCTGAGAAATGTTTCACAGAGAATTGGAAATTGAAGTTGGGCTTGTAGTTTGATTGGACATCACTTTCTGTACGCTAAGTGTGGCATTACAGTATAGTAAAATTAAGTGTGTCAGATACTTAGATCCTTTTTCTGCCAGAAGAAAATGTGTACTATCAGCGAATATTTGTAACTCAGGGTTGAACTGTGGGATCCTTGGTAGTCTCTGAGCTTGGTGATTTTCTTGCACATCTTGCATTACCCAATTAGGTAACATCATCAGTGCTAGAAGGAAGTGAGCTTGCTTTCTATATAATAAGAACTTGACCTGACATTGTTGATGGGAATGTAGCTAGAAGTTCCTTGACTAAACTATTGTTTGATTCTTTTTTACCATCATGTAGAATGTAGATGATGTGAAATTGTTTCTCAGAACTGACAGGAGAATTCTGGGAGTTGAAGCCCACAAATCTTACAGTTGCCAGGGTTGAGAAACACTGTTCTAGAACTTTTGAGTGATTTCTTACTTCACCAAGAGAGGGGAAAAAAATCAGAGACATTTAATTCCCATTTCTTGTGATACCCTTACCTGCTTTGTGCTGTACAAACAAGTATCTTTGGTACATATGATCAAGAGGAAACAAGACATTTCTTCCTGAAAGAAGGGACAGGAAATAACAAAGTAGGAAGAGAATTAGGCTCAATGGCTGTTTAATGAATATTCCATCAAAGGATGATTCTAGAGTTATGGAACTTCATTAAAGCCAGCATTGAAGATAATCTTAAATGAATCTAAATGTGATAAAGAAGAGCTTAGCAGCTGTACAACTCCAAGCTGAAATGCAAATAAAATAATGGAAGCAGATGGATTGAAAATAAGATTACATTTTGTAATTAAAACCAGATCACAACCACATGTGTTGGTTTATGTTATACCTCTTCCATGTCTGATCATAACTTTACTCACCAACCAAAACTTGTGGGGATAAATCAGTAATCAAATTCTTCCGATATAGGGGCAGCTCACTTGTTTCTCCTTCTGAATATTATTTATGTCCATAATTATAGAAAGGGAGGCTTATTCCTAAATGCTCTTACCTGCACTTTAATTGTTGTAATAAGAGACTTCAGTGAAAAAAAACCTGTCCCAGCTTTGAACTAAATATGCACATAATCTCAGCTCTAAAGTAAATATGCACATAATCAAAAAGTTTTGCAATGCAATTATTAGTGCACAGAATACACTCTATTTAGAATATAGTTCATTATCTTTTTGAAAATTAAGCAACATACAGTACAGCCCTATAGATAGCTATTCAGTAATAAGTCTCTTTGAGTTTACTGGAACTTATGCCCAAGTAAGCATGAAGAGAGTCTAGCCTTAAATTCTTAATAGTTTCAAGCAACAATATTTCTGATCTATTATGAAAGAAAAATTAGTAAAATCTAATACTACCACATTTTTTTTTAAAAAAATAATTGTTTTTCAAATTACTCTTCTTTTTCCTCTCCTCCCCCGCCTCTTTTCTGGAGTCAGATGGCCTCTTATAATTGCAGTATCAAATCTTTGCCTCAATTTTCAACTGCAGGTGATTTCAAATGATTAAAGATGCACAATAGGGAATAAACAAAAATGCTTACATGCAATTATTTTTAATTAGTATTTGGCTATAAAGTGTATGCCTTCATAAAAAAGTCTGTTATTCACATAAACATCTGTTACCATACACACAAGGAAACACACTGTAAGTCTGTCATCACATCACCAAAACAGAAAATACTAAGGAAGGCCAGACAGGAAAGCCAACACTTGGGGTTTGAAACAAAAGATATAAGCATAACGGTCAAAACAGACACTGTACCACGCCTTTCAATTAAAGCAGTTGACAATCAAAGGAAGAACTGTTGCCATTGGAATTATACATGAAAAAAAAGTTAAAATGGATGGAATTATTTTTGGGGAAAACAATGGAATTCCACAAGCGTATGGCAATTTCTAGCCTTTTTACTAATTTTGTATTTGTATGCGTAATCAAAAGCTTTCCTGTTTGTTTTTTAAGTAGACAAAAAAAAAACACTAGCTACTGCACGTTAAAAAGAAATAGCTTACACTGTGACAAACATTTAAAATCTGAAGACCGTGTTTGAACCATATTCATAAGTGGGATGGTTGGGCATCTGGAAGAAGAGCTGTTTCAAAAGATGAGTCATGCTGAAGCTGCAGTGGAAGTGTCTGTGGGAACTGAAGCTGAATGTGATGTTCAGTAGGAAGCACAATCCTGAGAAATGTGTTTTTTTTGGTGGCTAGATCAACAATGGGATATGAGTCGCAGAGATGTAGGAGAGAGAGGCTGAATCTTTCCAGTCCATTTTAATTGCTTGTATGGCATCTTTATAGCTGCTGTCCCATCAACTTAGGGGTCTCACAATGTCAGATCTACAGTTCACTTTTAAACCTTATATTGTGCTGGATTTTACAGATGGGTTTACTCTTCTTGCTACACTTTCTTTTAATCTGGTATAAAGCATTATGGTTTATGGTTCAGTGCATGTGCAAACTTGCAAGGTTCATCAGTATCTGAGATTACATTAAGCTAAAATTTTACTATAAAAACAAAAAAAATGCAATTGGTTTAAAAAAAGAGGTTGTTACAGGCAGCCTCAGAGATATTTATCTCTTGTACAAGTTATACAAAGTATGGATATGATTGTAAATTTCTGTTGTGCCTCACTTGCAAGTACCAACCCAAAAATCATTGGTGGACCACCCTGTTAATTATAAAAAGTTTCAGAAATAATTCAAAGCTAGGACTAAAAAGAATTTCTAAATCCCTGTGTGCTGGTCATCTGGAAATGCAGAGATCAGTCTAAATTTGCCTGCTAGTTTTCATGTATTTCTCATTTTTATTTTTCTTTACATCTGTGGAAGAATCACATATATAAGAGTTTTGCACCCAGGAGCATTTAAGGGTTGTCCCAAAAGTTCAAATGTTACTGTGACTGCAGAATAGAAGCTCTCCACCACAACCCACATTTGTAAATGTGTAAATGTGAAAAGAAGTATAGCTTTGATCAAATGATTGTGGCTGTCATTGTGACTTTTCAGACACTTCTCCTCCCCTAGAGTTCCTTGTCTACCATGTGTGTTTCTTTAAAAATAAAACTATTATGTTGCCTTTCTGTATGCTGCCTTTCCAAATACATGGTTTGGAGTACTAGGAGATACCACATAACAGGGTCGACTGTATTTTCATTCCAAGGATATCTGTGATCCTTTTGGTTTTACATCCCAAATACCATTTCTGTTGTGTCTCGGACACCATCCTTGTTTTCTTTTGCTGATTTTTTTTTACCAGGATGCAAAGGAAGAAGGTAGGGAATCAAAGCAGGGGTGGGATTCAATTGTTTTAACAACCACTTCTGTGGGCATGGCTTAGTTGGTGGGCATGGCTTGGAGGTCATGTGACGGGTGACATGGCCATCTTGACGTCACTCACAAGGAGTGCTTCTCCTTGCCTGTTCTTTCATGACAGTGGGGATGCTACAGTGGTTGTAAGTGAAAAACGGTCATAAATCACTTTTTCAGTGCCATCGTAACTTTGAATGGTCACTAAATGAACTGTTGTAAGTCAAGGATTACCTGTACAAAAATAGAAAAAAGTTTATTTGCTTGGAAAAAAACTGTCCTAAATAACAATCATCACATTAAAAATACCTGCAAGACAGAGTTACAAATCAGGCAGGGTTTCAGAGCACCTTGAGCAATTAAAAGAGTTAAAATGCAATGATAACCATCAGCAGCCAACTCTTGCTCATAAAGTGAGACCTTTTAGTAGAGAGGTCATTTAAGCTCTCCAGAAAAAGCACACCCAGGAGAAGCAATCCTGAGATCCATTTGCACCACTTAAAGATACCAGCTGGTCTCATTCACCTCACAAGATATCCCAAGGAAATCATCCACATTTAAGAAAGGTCACATATTCCTCAGAAAGGCAGTAAAAGAAAATCAGTGCCTCTTGGAAGTACACCCCAAAAGAACAGTGCCAGATACCACTAAAGCAGTAAAGGAAGACTCCCCTTCCCAGATGGAAAAAGAAACCACTAGGTAGGAAAAAATTCAAACACAATATAAATAATTAAATCATAACAGTAACTGTTGCTTGTTAAATCAATTACCAGAACAAATAGACACAGGAACTAGCCAGATTTCTCAACCCAGTTTCTTTTCAGGAACTGAGATTAACCTTTTTTCCTTCCAAACAAAGCTGAATAGGGAAAATTATCCCATCAATAAACACAGGATTAAACGTCACCAGGCACAAAATTAAACTTCACCAAAGACCAGTTTTAAACCAAAACTCAGAAAGGGTATGTAAACTCACATTTGAATGTCAATCTTTCTAGCTAGCCAAGAAGCCTTGCTGAATGTCACTCATCTTGGTTCCTTTTCATTAAAAGCTTCTTTCCAGCAGCTTTGCTTTGTTATTCAATTATTTCTTCGAAGTGCTAAATCACATAACAGGAAGATATTTCCTCTCAACAGCAGTGTAAAAAGCTTAAAACCACCCTTTCCTTTTAAGAAAGTACCAGAAAGGAGGAAAAATCCTGCTTCAGAAACAATAAGTCTAGGCATACTGCCAAGCATGTAATAAGGGTGGAAAAAAACAAAAGAAGATTTCTCAGAACGACTTAGAAAGCTAACAACTGGTTCTAGAAAATAGGTAAGAACCAGTAGAATCCCATCCCTGCATCAAAGACAGAGTGGATAGAAAATTGTACAACCATATTGTCTGTTCAGTTCCAAAATGGTTGAAGTGTCCTTTCATACTAGATACAATTTTTGAGCTGCTTATTATCCATAATGTTTAAATATTTCTCATGGAAGACACTAAAAAATTTCTGCTGTGGCTATTTTCCTTCTTTCTCTTTTTGTCAGAATCACAGATGTCAATACAAACTTTCTGTTCCACTCCCTCTTTTTGTCTGCTGGGAGTTTGCAATGTCTCCTATACTGCCACATACCATAGAAACACTCACTATATCATTTTATTTTTATTAAAAAACAATAAATTTTATCAATCATGTAACATTTCAGAAAAAAAGAAGACAACTCTTATGTACCAGCCATTGAACAACACTGTACATTTATTTAAAAAGTGCACAGCTTAACAGAAACTTCACTTTACAGTCCAGCTCAAAACCTTGCACATTATTTATATCCCTCTGTAAGATTAAAAAAATCAAAAGTAGCCCCAATTTTGAGGTTTGCAACTCTCAGATATAGTTCCTGAATACTCAAGTTGTGAATTCATCCAACATAGGCCAGTTTCTTTGTTTACTGTCAGAGTGTTCCTGCAGGAAAGCTGGAGACTTTTCATCTCTATAAGCTTACTTTGTTTTGTAAGGTTTTTTTAACCCCCGTCATCCTCTTATCTGAACAAGTGAAATATTGAAACACCCCCAAATTGCAGAGTGATAAGAATGGCCCCTTTGCCTGAAAGCCAGTTGGAAATAGTTTTAACTTGGGATGATTTACTAGCCTTCTCCTGCAGATCTGCATTTCATATATCTTCCAAAGTGTCAGAAATATGAAAGGCATACATAATGTGAGGGAAATAGCCTAGTTCATTATGATCATTTTATTTATTTAATGATACAGTTTTTAATCAGGAGAAACAGACAGCTGAAATTGTTTATTGCAATCATACAAAGCAATCATAAATAAACATTATAGTAGATTACCAGTGCACTGGAAAACATCTGACACAAAAAGAAAAACCCTGGTAAGACTTCCATATAGAAGAGGAAGTGTCCACAAATCAATTGACAAAGAGCTTTTTAAAAGGGAAAAGTTAGGAGAAGGGAGACAAGACAAATTCTCTCTCTCTCTCTCTCTCTCTCTCTCTTTCTAGTATCAGACAAGGTAGCTTTTATTTTGGGAGGAAAAATGAAAATTCATTCATAGCTATGGCTCCAATTCTATTTCCAGCTTACTGAGAATACAAATTAAGTGGAATTTTTTCCCAAAGTGTCTTGCACAGAAAGGATGTCTTTTCTGAACTGAGAATTGCATCCATTTCCAAAAATTTCAGATGTATCTCTAAAACAACCACTTCTACTAATTTTAATGCAGGGAAGATATGGGATTTTGATTCAATGAACCAGTGGAATGGTGATCTTAGCCTGTCCCTTTTAATATCAATAATTTTTAAACATATTTCTGTTTCAATAATAGAGAAAATGTGTAGCTCTGGTTGAATTTATTGGTGTTCTCTGAGTCTTGCAGACATTTTCTTTCTAACTTGATTATATGCCATCAGAGTCTGAAATAAAGATGTAATTTTGATCTAAGTTTGGTCTCGTTTTTAGGCACGAGGCTAGTAAGCAGGAGACCATGAGTTCAAGTCCTGCCTTAGTCATGAAAGCTGGCTGGTCAATTTGGGCCAGTCACTCTCTCTCAGCCCAATGCATCTCATAGTATTGTGGTTGTTGGAAAAACAGGAGTTTTGTTAAATATGTTCACACCCTTGAGTTATTTACAAATATACAAATACAAAGAAAGAAAGAAAGAAAGAAAGAAAGAAAGAAAGAAAGAAAGAAAGAAAGAAAGAAAGAAAGAAAGNAAGTGTGAAAAATGGTCACAAGTCACTTTTTTCAGTGCCATTGTAACTTTGAATGGTCACTCCACACAAGCAAAGTACCAGCAAAGGAGGGGAAAAAAACTCCAGAGATGTTCCTGAGACAGGAAGTCTAGTCCTGCCAAGAATGTAATAAGAGTTAATAGAGAGGCAGTTTCTGTAAGCAACACCAGAATATTTCCTTCCTGCCTTCCTTACAGGATTAGGCCAGAAATTTATTCTAACAATCGGTTCTCTGAATTGCTTAGAGTGTTAACAACCAGTTCTTGCGAATAGGTGTGAGCCAGTAGAATCTCACCCCTGGGCCTAAGGTATCATGACATGAAAGTATTGTTTTCCCTGGGAAAGTAGAAGACTTCTTATCTGAAAGTTCATGACATGTGAAGATGACAGACCTGCTGGTATGCTGTAAGACCATCTCCTTCAATCTGTGCTGCTGTGTTTTTCTGGCTGTCAGGAACTCTTCTATGATGTTTTGAAATTGACTTCTTCATACCTGGTTTAATGCATGTAATTGAGAAGGTAGTTGAAAATATTCAATCTTGTGCTTCTGTAAACTGAAGGAAGGAATTCCTTCCAAATAGATGAATACTCTGAAGAAAGTGCTAACTCCTCACTTTTTCTTCTCAAATATTTTTTTAAAAAATCTTATCCGACAGTAGACCATGAAACAGATTTTGTATAGTTTCAACATTCAGCTACACTTTCCCCTCTCCTATGCTTTGGAGTGATTAAATCTGAAGCAATACTTAATTAAATGGAAAAATTATTTACAGTTTTTATCAACTCCTGTTGTCCAATAGCACTTATCTAATGGCTGAATCTTGGTTGCATTAGTCTAGGGGTATCCAACTCAAGGCCTACGGGCCAGATCTGGCCTGTGGGGTACTTAGATCTGACCTGCAAGGCCAGCCTGGAAATAGCAAAGGACTGGCTCATGGGTAGCTCCCCCTGCGCCCCGTTTTGGCCAGCAGGGTGCTGCAGGAGGCCATCTATACCATTCCCGCTTTGGCTCGTCTGTGGAGGACAACTACAATCCTGATTCAGCCCTCCAAGAAATCCAGTTTGACACTCCTGCATTAGTCCAATCTGCCACGAAATGGTAGTCAAGAGTTACAAAAATTCTAACTGTGTCACTGCCTTTGGACAATAAATCAACCAGTTAATTGGACACGTTAGTAATTATTTTGGAGAAATGGTGGAAGTATCTAAGGACATTTTCACAGCTGAGTAAACCTCCTACACAAAGATTAGAAGATTAACTGTTTCCCACCATCTTGTGTTCTTTTGGCCAATAGGTTGTCATTTTTTTTGAGTGGGGGACATTTTTAGTCGAAGAACATTCACTGCAAAATAGTAAAGATGATACATTTTGAAAGGTATTGGGTAAAATCTAAACTAGAATTAATCAGTGCATATGATTAATACTTCACATTTTCAGGCTGTCTTCCCAGTTTGAATTCGTCCCTGACTTGGGTCTCTAGGCTTGCTTTTCCTCAAATGTAGCATATCCTATTTCCTTCTGGGGCTATGGTGGTTATAGTAGGTTTGGTGGAGGAACATGCTGAATAAGTTTTAGAAAATATTTTCTAGCCTTGACTAGTACCTCCACTGTGGGTGAAAAGGGAAGAAAAATAAAGATCAAAGACAGGATTAAGATAAGGATGATGATTCCCATTTTGCATTTCTGTCAAACATAATTGTGGTTTAGCTGGGTCTTCCCCAGGCTGTTGCCTTATAGATATATTGGACTTCAAATCCCAGGATCTCCAGCCAACATGGACTAATGAGCTTCTTGATTTATGATGACAAAACCTAAAATTACATTATTCATCCAGCATCTTTCATTTAACAGAGTCTTCATGGGAGAGCTTATATGGATGTGTGGTGCAATTTAGTAATAATCATTAGAAGCAGACAATCTGTGGCCAATAGTTTCTGAATTTTTTCCTCTCACATATTATTTTCAGTTGCTAATAAGATTCAAATTACATTTTTCTCATTACTCTATAGAACTGTGCATTTCATATTGCATCACAAAAGAAAGTTCTTTGTTTATTCCACTCATTTTTATATATGTGTCCATCCAGCTGTGCTCTGACTTGTTTTATGTACCATGTGTTGCTTAAATGAACAGCAATTTTTCAGTTTTATTTCCAATTTTTGCATGCAGTTACCCAACCTAGATATTATTCCAGCTGTTAAGTGCATTTCATCCATTATTTTTTTTAATCATCCACTCTGAAGGCTAGATATTGTTGCTGTTGTTTATTATTATTTTATCTTCATCACAATCTGACATTAACTAACAAATGTTCCAAATGTCAAACTAAACAAGGATAGAATCCAAGCATGCTCACAGTATCACAACTCCTGCAGGGGTTTATTCTTAACAACAATAATTATCTCATAAACTGTACACTATAAATTGTTTTCCCCCACCACAATAATAATGCCATAAGACAAACCTCAATTTTGTCACTAAATTTTTGATTGAAAAAAAATTGTGCAGAAACATGGGATTAATGAATTTGCTTTTGCTATTTATATAGGAATAAAGCTTAAATAGGATTAAATTACACATGAGTTATCGCACGATACAAGATTGATATCCTCATTTATTTTTACTGTCTTACATTTTAAAGGTGACTAATCTAATTGGGTTTTTTGCTTTGTTTCTTCATGAAAGACATCATCTCGTAATACTTCATAAAGGTAATTATTTACTTATGACAGAGAAGCAGTAATAGTAATGCCTCCCATAAATTTATACAGGGAACCACACAGCTTGTAGAGAAAGTGCAAATGTATAACTGATCTGAATGAGCTGATCATTCAGAGCTGAGAAGCAGATTCAAGAGTGAATAGATTCAGTAGGGCTCACTCACCTCTAGGAATGTAACATAATTTAGCCATAATTTTAATTGGGGTTGATTTTTGTGCCCTGTTCTACCAGACTTTTAAGACTCTCATGTACATTGCCACAAGACGAAATCTGCAGAGTGTTTACTTTTGCCATATCAAAAATTGAAAAAAAAACCCCAGAAAAATTGCATTGCTGAAGACTGCATGTGGATTTATTTATTTATTTATGGGGAAGACTACATTGGGGAAATGCATATTTGAAAACTGGCATCAGAAAAATGTATGAGTCGAAGAATGACAGTTGAACAATTTGAATTTTTTAAAAAAGTTTTTCTCCAATCTATGCTAAGATTTATAGAGTTCAGGAGAAGGCTCATTAGGTGACATAGTCAGCATAAGTAGTTATTTTTGTTATCATTAAAAAGAAATTTGCTCTTAAAAAATGTCAGCCTGGAATACTGCCTTGCTAATATGCAGAGTAAATTGGACTGGATATATACTCTCTAAGTGAACATCCTCACTTTAATAATTCAGTAAATACATTTAGGATATCCAAATACAAATATGACTTGTTACAAACCTACTAAATGACCTTCAAAAAGCTTACCTAACATACATCATGAGGTACCTGCATGTATTGTATATCTGCCTATATGTTCAGAGACATATTAGACTTTTCAATAAGGAACAAGTGTACTGTGCGACACATGACCAATTCTGGTTTCTCTCAATCATTCCCTCCTCATGCTCAACCTTCTGTTTCTCTTTCCTCTGTACTATTTGTTGTTTGCAGAGATCTTCACCTTGACCTGTTCTAGAAAGATAGGGGAGAAGGCAAAAATTTCTGCAGTCTACATTTGATATGTGTATAATGTGTGAGAGACAAAAAAAGAGAAAGTATACTTTAGCAAAGCAACTTATTATCTACGTGCTATATTGAACTAAAACAGAAGCATTTAAATCATATAGAGCAGGGAGTCACCAACCTTTTGGACCTCAGGGACCACCAAACTCATAATTTTAAATCCTGCGGACCAGATACCCTGGGAAAATCCCCCAAAAAAGTCTGCTGGAAAATTCTCCACCCTGTTTTCCTACTGATCAATCATTCTTTATTTGGGATCGCAGGACTCCAGCTCCATTTTCGGGGGTGGGGGTGGATGGGAAGAGAGAGACTTTTGGTTTCATGCAAGGAAGGCAGCAGCAGAAGAAGCCTTTCTCTCTCCCAAACTCGCCAGAAATGAGTCTTTGTGAGACTTGTGCTGGCGCAGCCTCTTGAAGCAGGATGCCTTGTAGGGTCCCAAATACTCATTTCTGGCAGAGTTTGAGGGAGAGAAAGAAAGACTTCTGCTGCTTTCCTTGCATGCAGCCAAAAGCAGAAGAAGAAAGAAATGGAAAAAAGCAGCCCGGTTGTCAGGTGAGGTGCATGGGGTAGGTGAGGCAAGTTCCCCCCTCCACCCTTTCCCCCCTCCCCTCACTATCAGCAAGCAATGCAAGCCTTGTGTTCCCAAAGGCCATGTGGGCGGTGTAGCCCTGTGTTCCCACGCAGCCTGGATTAATTGCTTTGGGGAGTGCTTTGGGAGTGACATTTCTCTGCGGACCACCAAAATGTTCTCACGGACCACAAGTGGTCCCTGGCCTACTGGTTGGTGACCACTGATATAGACAGAGCAGGTTGTTAATTGGTTAACAACCATTCATTAAGTGAGTAGTCAAAACTACAATGGTGTGAAACAAGAATATTTACACCTAGTCCTCAAAACTGCAGCTGTTGCAGAGTCCCTATATTAATGTGATCCAAATTCTGGCTTTTGGTGTGCTGGCAATCCAGCAATCACAGCTGTATTTGTTAGGCAAATATTGTACAATTGTTAAACACAACATCATGTGAATGCCATTTGTGATTACCTACCATTTTCACAGTTGACTTATTACAACGGTGTCAAACTGGCGGCCCGCAGACCAGATACCTCATGTGCAGGCCATGCCCATCCCAGCTCCTCAAAGGGGAAAAACATCACGATATGTCATATGATGGCAACATGATGCCGCAAGTTTGATACCCATGACTTGTTGGAAATTAGCAGAGAAGGTCACAAATGGCAATCATGCAACCATGGGACACTGTGACTGCTGTAATTTCAGGCTGGTTGCCAAATACTGGTATGGTAGTCATGTGACTATGGGAACTCTGCAAAGGCCGCAACTTTGAGGACCAGGTATTAATCTTCTTGCCATGCTTTATGTTAATGACAGAGCTGTCAAATCCAATTACCATTGTTCAACAAAAATCATCAAGTTATGATTGGTCATTCAGTGATTGTTCTACATTATGATGGCACTGAAGAAAATGGACTTACACCTGGTCCTCAAAGTTCTGGACATCGCAGCACCACCATGATTACATGAACAATCAGCATCCTTTTTCTCCAGCCTGTGTTCTCAGCCTTTTTGGGTCTCTCTGTGTTTGCACAAAAACACCCCACATCTTCTTTCTCTGTTTCCTAATGCTTGCACGCATGTGTGCAATCTGTGCTCAGTTTCCCTGAACTTGAGCTTGTGCTACACTGCAGTAACCCCCCAATGACACATAGCCTGCACCAGAGTTCTCATGGCCTTCCATCCCACTGCTGAACCTCTGCACTCCTTATCTGGAACTTTCTCCACTTCCTGCTTAACGACCAGCATATCTTGGATTTATCATAATAACCAAATAGCTGTTGTAACACAAGGACTACATGTAGCTATAATTAATATACAACTATGTGCTATATTGAATCATAATAATTATTTCTGAACATTTCTGCAGTCCAGATCTTCCATTTGTTTAGGGATATACTTGCTGTTCAGGCTTGCTTATATGGGTACTAAATCTATGGAGCTTCCAAAGCACAAATATTAATTGTGCCATAATTTTTATTGGTACATTTGTTATACTATTTTGGAATGGCTAGGTTGAAAACCATCAACAAAACTCAGCTAGCTCAATTTTATTTCAGGTATGCCAGAATAAATTAATTTACTATTTTTTTCTAAGCATGCTTGTAAGTCCAAATAATAGCTGCATATTTTTCATAGAACAACTAGGGAATGAAGGAAATAAATATTAAAGGACAAATTTTTCTTATTGGGTCAAATACTGGATGAGAATTATATAAAATGTCAGAGAATAATTTTATCAATTAATTTTATGGATTCTATGTGTGCCCGTGTGATGTGCCTGTTGTTATTATTATTAGTCCAAATCAATCCACTGCAGAATGAAGATTTCTTCATTAAAGATTATGGATCACAGTCTACCAAGCTGGTCCAGGCTGTATTGATAGATCTTTATTATGGGTTGTTGCACGGTCAGCCAGATATTCAAACTTGATCTGATATTTTTATCCACCCTTCAAGTCTTTCCCAAGGACCTAGGACAAACAGATGTGGATGTTTGATGGTGTTAAAGTATCATCTCATTATTTTCCTGTCTAGAATTGAGAGAGGGTGACTGGCTCAAAGTCACTTAGTAGCTTCCATGCCTAAATGTGGACTAGAAACTGGTGGTGCTTGCTCCTAATGCAGCATTTAATATGTAACCGCACCAGCTGTCATTCATATATATATGACTGTGTGTGACTGACACACACAGACACACACATGTAACTGCTATTCCAAACATTTTCTGCCGAGTGGGCATAATTTATGAATCATAAGGTGTGTATGTGTATAATTTGTTTTCTTGGACCAGTGCTCTCAAATATACATGCTTACATAAAATCCTAACATTTTCCCATATTGTATAGAATATTCTATAGAGAAAAAATATTCATCACCATAGAATATTCATCCCCACACCCCCAATCCACTCTTTTTTGTCTTTCCTGTAGTCTCACTTGAACATCTTATTAACAATTTGTATAAGTGCCTGATCCAGAATATTGTGCTACACTAGACTGTTGACTCCAATTTCATAAATGTGAAAGAAGTGAGCAAATTAAGTAGTATGAACTATGACAGTCCTCTGACATTGACAGTGTAGGATTCTGGCCCACACATGCTGTACAGCATAATGATTACATTACAATCTTGTGATATTATTCAAAATGACTTCAGATAAATGAATGATAAACTAGGGGTTATGCTTCCTTTATTACAGGGCTGATAAGGTAGCTAATCAGTGTCCAAGTATATGTCATTACATAAATTATGAACCAGAGTTTGATGTGAATTCCCCAACGAGGCTGAGCCCGAATGTCATCTTTAGAGAGTGTAAAGGCTGAAAAATGGATTCTGAAAACAATAGCCTTTCTTCTCTGGTTTAACAGTGCTAGGAAATTAAATAGAAATAAGAGATTGCTTTCTTGTCAGACATTTAGCCTCAGATTTCAGTTGTAATGAAGCTGACTGTATCAGTGCTTCTTCTACCCCATAATTAAATATTCTAATCTGCTAAATCAGAAAAGAGGCTCATCAGGTTGCTGCCATGATTTCACCAGATGTTTCTTTGTTACCACGACCATCCTACAGTAGTAAGATGTGGGGACAAAGATCTAATAGAAGAAAAATTCTGGTATGGTGAATCAATTTGTTTGTATGTGCATGTGTGTGTGTTTATTGGGGGAGGAAAGGAGGGAAGGAAGGGAAGGAGAAATGGAAAGGGAGAGAGAGAGGGAGTTGATATCATCAACTCAGTGTGGACTCCAATCAGCCACATATATAAAATTTCTCCATGATGATCTATTTGTAACTTGTTCTTCCAGGTCTCCCAAGAGTGCATTTATTGCCATTGTAATTGTGACCATCCAACTTGCTGATGGTCATCCTCTTCTTCTCTTTCCTTCTCTTTTTCCCTGCATTAAAGTCTTAAAGCCCTAAATAGATATATAGATATATTGTATAATATGTTCAAGTAGAATAATTTGAATCTGGTCGTTTGAGCTTTTAGTCAAAAGTCCAGATTGATTTGTTTAATGAACCATTAGTTTGTTTTCTTGGCATCCATCCATGGTATCGTCAGGAATCTTCTCCAATATCTAAGCCTCGGTGGTTAATATCCTGGGCTCATCCTTCCTAACACAAAAAATTGTATTGATACACACTGAGCCAATAAATGCATGATTCAGCAACTTTGACTTACATCTTTTCCCCTGTACCCACGTGATCATGATGCCATCCTTTTTCTACTATTGGATAGTCAATTTTGGTCTAAAGAGTTCATGCAAGGTTGCAACACTCTATCTTCCCCTCAGAATTTGCAAGGGAGCTCTATAATTGCCATGTGAGTTTCTTCAGCTGCCTGCAGCTGGGATATGTCTTTGCCTAGAGAAACTATTCACGAGTAATTCAATAGTTGCATCAGAGATTGGAAGTAAGTATCTAATTAGCCTGCCAGAGTGTTCAGCTGCACAGAAAGTTACAGCACTCTCCAATATTGGAAAGGAAGTGGATTTTTGAACAACTTTTTGGAGGAAAAAAATTGTATGTTTTTGGAGAGGAAAAGGGAAAAGAGCTGTGGGAAGTCATTGCTACAGTATTTTCTTGTTCTTTCCCTCCCTTACCTATTTCTGGAGGTTTTTGGAGTGTGGGGTACTGGCTTCAGAACCTCTTTAGCAGTGGTGGGATTCAAAAAAATTTACTATTGGTTCTGTGGGTGTGGCTTGGTGGGTGTGGCAGGGGAAGGATACTGTAAAATACCTATTCCCACCCCACTCCAGAGGGAAAGTTATTGCAAAATCCTACCCCACTAACCTGCTTTCCAGCTCCGTTCGCCTGTTCAGGGCAACAAAAGAAGACCCAGCTGATCAGATGGGACTCGGGAGGCAGATGGGGGTGAGGCTAGTCAGAGGTATTATTTAACGATTCTCTGAACTTCTCAAAATTTCCACTACTAGTTCTCCAGAACTGGTCAGAACCTGCTGAATACCACCTCTGCTCTTCAGGAGATATCATCAAACTATAATTGTACCAAAAGGAAAAAAAAAATTAAATGCCTGGGAGATCACATTGATTCTTCTTTATTTAAAAAGTATAAAGCCACCTATTTATTTTGGTTTTACCTCTCACAAAAATGAAGTGCAGCCTTGGCCCAGGAAAGCTGAAACATTGCTGTCTCAGAATATTATACCATTATCTTGGGCATCAGTAGGCTTGACTGGGAAACCACTGTACTCTGAGCATGACGGGCAAATTGACCTGTGCTTGATGACGTGAGTTCTGTAACAAGAAAAAAACAAAAGCAAAATCCATGCTGAATTTTTGCTTGGCTATTTCATTTTTTGCAATCATGTAGAGTTACACTCATAAAAAAATTACTCTGAAAACGAGAATGCAAATAATGTCTTATCTACATTTGGTAAAATGTCATATTTTATTTTATTTATTTATATATTTTGTCAAGCGATTATAGATAACAGGTATAAGTATAAACATAGTTATGAATACATGAAATGGATACTTATAAGAAAAATAAAAAGAAACAATATAGAAAATCAATTAGCGACAGGTGATGTAGGCACGTTTTTGGTTGTGCTTATGCATGTTCCCCCCCCCAGCATCCTCTTAGGACAGGTGTTGAGGTCAATAGTAGACAGTCTAAAGTTTAAAGGTTTTGGGGTTGGGGAAGGAAAACACAGAGTCAGTAGAGTATTCCAGAAAATTGACCACTCTATGCTTGAAGTCATATTTCCTGCAATCAAGTTTGGATGTGCGTTTATTTGAGTTGTGTATCTAACTGTGTGTGCTCTTGTATTGTTTTGGTTGAAGCTGAAGTATTCGATTTGACCGGTAGGACATTGCAATATCATAATTTTATATATATTATAGTAGATTGGATCGAAGGTGGGTTAGTTCTAGGTTTTTTAGGTCTAGAAATTTCAAGTCTGGGTGGCTAAGGTATTCTGGCAATTGAGTAGAGAGGTGGGGAACTCTTTCTTGTGGAAATATTTTCTGCGACTTTCTCCAACTGTGTTAATATCAGATATGTAATGCGGGTTACAGACTGATGAATTGTATTCAAAGTATTTGATCTATCAAATTGTTTTGTATGCTCTTTTTACCAGAGAAAAAGCTTACATAGGATTAGGTTAACAACTCTTCATGCCTTTTTTGACTAAGGTAGTTACAGTGGGCTTCTAGCAGTTAGATCATTAGATATGAGGATCTCCAAAGTCCTTACGGAGTTTGGATCATCAACAAGGGTCTTGGACTATTCAGCTTGCATTTTATTTTCTGATCTTTTTTTGCCAACATGATAAGAGAGCATTTATTTGTTGAGATTTGAAGTTGCCTATTTGTTTCGACCACAGTCAAACAAAAAATACCCTTTTTGAAATTGTCTGTGGTGTTGAATAGCTTTACATCATCAGCGAAGAGAACACAGTTGCTCTTAATATGATCAAAGGTGATATGTCGAAAATGAAGAGCATGAAGAGGGTTGGTCCAAGAACACTGCCTTGGGGGACACCACTGCTGATAGGTACAGAATTTGATAGGATGCTCCCAATTTTGACCATTGTTGTCTGTTTGACAGGAATGCCTTCTATCCAGTTATGCAAGTGTCCAGAGATACCGTAAGATTTTAGTTTTAGGAGTAGTTTGTTGTGTACCACTGAAAGGCTGTACAGAAGTCTGTGTAGATTGTGTCTATTGCTTTGCCCTGATCGAGTTGTGAAGTCACATGTTTTTGCAGTGTAAGAGTTGCAGATTACATGATAGTTTTTTCCTAAATTGTTTATTAAAATTCCAAATTGCTTATTAGAGAGTAGGTTGTTTGTCTCTAAGTGGAGGATAATGGATTGGTTAATAATTGATTCCATGAATTTACAGGTGACACAACATAAGGAGATTGGTCTGTAATTTTCAACTAGGCTGCGGTCTTCCTTTTTGAAGATGGGGATGACCGTGGCTTGTGACAATAGTTTTTCAAGGAGCTGTTCCTGAATGATTTTTCAAAGTTTATTCTTAGAAATTCGGCTATGACAGTGGATTTCTTTTTTAAGAAGTAGGCACATATTCCATCCAGTCCAGTCGATAGAGATGGCTTTAGATTGTATGGTGCTTTTTCAACATTGTCTTCTGTAAAATCGAAATGTATTAGATCATTGTAGTTGTCTATGGTTCGACTAGGAAATACTGGGCCTGATCCATTGCTGTTTACAAATACCGAGCCAAAGAATGTGTTAAAATGGTCGGCTTTAATAGTTTCATCATTGCAGTCTTGACCATTAGGTCCTTTCAGGGGAGGGATGGACCTTGAGTCTTTTAGTTCATTGTTTACAAAAGTGTAGAAAGTGGAATTTTTTATGTTTCCTGGACAGATTCTCCTTTCTGGCTCAGAATTATATATACTGTACAATCATACATATGAACACCTCTGGCTACTTTGCATCCTGCATTATTTCCATTGGTATGTGATAGGTATACTCAGTGTTAAGCTGCTTATCAAAATGTGTCCAATTTCAATCTGGTAATACACAAAGGGCATATCCACATTTATCATTTAAACTGCTGCTGTCCTGTGCTCATCCAAGCTTGTCTCCAAGCTAGTTTAAGTGAATCCTGTCTGGATTCAGAGAATTTGGCCACAGCTTGCAACATTTTCACACCAGATTATACACTGCCACTGGACAATTAGGCAACTCCCTTATTTGCTGTGCACTACAACTTTTCTGTCCAAGGAAACCAATTGCTAATTACTTTCCTTCTGGAATAAGTATTCGTGAACTTTAAACACACACATACAAACTTAATTTTCTGTAAACAGGGCTATTCATACTGACCCATCATTCTGGATGATTACAAAGGAATATGATTCATGATATGAGTACTTGACTTATCAGAAGAGCCGTATGGTTTTAAGCAAACACTATCATTGTATTTGCTTTATGAAACATTATGAGATAATTTGAAACTGACTCCCTTTCCCCAACCCTGTATTCCTACTTATACCACTGGATATTCTTGTCTTAAGTTTCTTTTTCTAGACCCGGCAGTCAGAAATAAAAAAAAAATCATCCTTACCACCTGTCATAGTAACACAATAAACACAGGCTCCCTGCTGTGTTATTTTCATGACCAACTTTGTTGTTGTAGGCCTACATTTAAAAGGTGTGATGTACTCATCTAATCTTTAATTTGTCGTTTTTAGTTTCTGTCAACCGGGGATGCCAAACACAAAGACAACTGGATTCCTCATGGAAATGTCCGAAGCCCAGTACCAGATGATCAAGGAGAGGATCACAGGTCTTCTGCACCACCCTCCAGGCCCAGCTGAACCTGCTCTGACCCACTCCAATGGGTTCTTGCTCTCACCCAGGCCAATGTCACAGCCCTTCCAAGGCTTTCAACAGCCCTCACCTACCAAGGCTACAGATACCAGGACTTCCAGCAGCACAGGCAGCCCTTCACAGTCCAGGGCACAGGTTCCTCACCTGCCACAGATGCCACGAGGCCACAGAGCCACGATGCCTCACCTCACTCAGCTGCAGACCAGACAGCCCCACTACACTCTCCTTCTCCACCCACAGCCAAGCCCGGCCTCAGAACATCTGTCATCGGTGTTGGGACTGACATCCATGTCCTGGAGGAAGGGCCTCTCAACATCACGGCCTGACCAGCCTGTCTGAGAGCTTCCTGCACACACCATCCCCTGTTGTCCTCTCAGGGCAAGGCACCCCAATGTCGCCTCAAGACCAGCACTCCAGCCCACTGCCACCTCCACAGCCCCATGACCCTTCACCCCTGAGACCATGGGCCACGCCTCAGAGTGACTGAGAAGAGTGCCAGAGACTGGGTTGACCTGTTGACTTTATCTTTGCTGGGACACATTTTTCTTTGGGTCATTTTGCTTTTTTAATAAAGTCCTACAGTTGTTATTAATAAAGGTTATCTTTGCTTCACACACTTGGTTCAGTTCTTTTACTAAATAAAGTCTTTGGTGAAAACTTTTAGAAATTGTTTAAGCCTTTGCATGCTTGTGGGATGGGAAGGGATAGCTGTGGGATGGATAAGGATAGCTGTGGGATGTATAGCTGTGGGATGGAAAGGAAGCAGTGGATGGCAGGGATACCTGTGGGAATGGGTAATAGCTGTGGGGATTGGTATAGCTGTGGGATGGTAAGGATAGCTGTGGATGGGTAATAGCTGTGGATAGATAAGCCTCCACTGCAAGCATAGTGGACTGTATGGTCCACCCTCCCAGGTGCCACACAATGTGGACCTTTATTATCAATAACAATTTAATCATTCATCAACACATTTCAGCATAAACACAACTCTTTATTAAATGCCTGTTCATTGTAGGGCCACTCAACATACATGGCACAATCTCATCAGTGTGATGAGACAGGCTCAAGGAAGCATCCATTAAGCATCTACCATCCTGGTCTGGCCACTCCACTGCTCCAGCTGGGGAGTTGCACCAGTGTTTCAGGAGGTTGTGCTGCTTCTTCCCTTCACGTGAAGCTCTGTTGGGGCCTTGTACATCCACAATGTCCATCAGGTTTAGACCTTGCCTCCATTCACACAGGCTCCATGTCCCCATTCCTTGTTGACAGTCCACAAGCCTGTTCTTGCAGCACTGGGTAGCGGGTGCGCATGAGATTGTGCAGGATGCAGCAAGCTTCCACGATGTTCCTCACGGTCTCTGGGCTGCATGGTGGTTGAGAAGTACCTGGAAACCTGTGGCCAGGATGCCAAAGGCGTTCTCCACCACTCGTCTTGCCCTGGACAGCCTGTAGTTGAAGATCCTCTCTTCACGGGTGAGGTATCTGGAAGTGTTGGGCTTCATGAAGTAGATTCTGAGGGAGAAAGCGTCATCCCCCACGATGAAGTAGGGCACATCTTGTGTGTTGTTGGCAGGGGGTCTGGATCTGGGAAGCCCATGATGAGGTTGCGTTCCAGCCCCTTCTTGAGGTCACTGGCGTTGTATACCTGGGCATCTGAAGCTGCACCCATTGCTGAAAAATCGATGTACATGAACTTGTAGTCAGCATCAACCATGGCAAAGTGGATGATGCTGAAGAAGCCCTTGTAGTTTGATAAGTGGACCCTGAGTTGGTTGGAGCATTGCAGGCCACGTTCTTTCCATCTATGGCTCCAACGGTGTGGGGAAGTTCCAACTTCTGATACAACACTGTTCTGCAACTTTCTTCCAGCCTTCTTCAGTGGTAGGGCCACTTCGATGATGGCCTGCACCACTTCTCTGACCACAATGCTGATGGTGTTATGTGGCACCCTCAGCCATACTGCATGTTTCTGTACGTGGTCGCCAGAGGCCAGGTGGCGCAGAGTCAGTGCCACCTTCAGCCTAGGTCCAGGCTGGGCCAGAAGTTGCTGTTTGCCTTTGTCAACCTGGGTCTCAAGCCACATCCACAACTTCGTCAAACATGGCTGGTGGCATCCTCATGAAGTTCTGGAATGCATGAGGGTCTTTCGTTCCTCAGCTCCACCATCAGCTTGTCATACAGTCCGTACTCTTCTCTTCTCGCGATCCATCTTCTGACCCACACACTTCTTGGACGCCTCCTTTTCGTTGTGTAGAACAGGTGAAAGAGCCTGAAGAGGGCTTGGCACTGCTGTAGAATGATGGCGGCTACCAAAAGGAATGTGCGATGATCCATGTTGGAGATGACTGGATTCTGTGCAAGAGCCAGAAGAAGAGCAAGGCTGAAGAGGTGTGCACACCAGGGCTGCTGGACTGGAAAGTGAGATCCAGGTTGATTTCTCCCCCTTTTTTATAGGAAATTTCGGTTTTTCCATTAGGTGTCTTCTGCATCCTCTAGACATCCTCCAGACATCCTAAATATCCGAGATACGTCCCCTATACAAACATTTTTTCCATTTTAATGCTTTATATGCGAGGTGCATCTGCTTTCATCCTTTCTATGTCTGTGCTACTAACGCTGCATGGATGTTCCGCGTCCATTTCACTTCCTCCCTCTTTCTGTTTTCTACTGGAGCGGATACAGCGGACGTGTAATGGATGACGACAGATGAAGAACGTTTGTTCCTCATATGTGTCACGGATGTAGAACGAATGTGGCGGAAAGTTCATCCGCTCAGAAAGTTTTGTGCAGCTCAAAACTTTTTGAGCGGATGAAATCTCTGTAGACGGATGCTGGACGTATGAATCACGCATGCAGTGAGTACAGAACGGATGCATCGCGTTAACCAACGGATAGCAAGCGTTTTTCTCCGTTTTACATCCTCTTTCCATCCATTGGTGCATTGTGACATGGGCTTAATAAGCAATTAAATCATACTAGGAAACAGTCAATATAAATCGTAAGTATACAAGCGACAAAGTTACAGCCATACAGTCACAAGTGGGAGGGGATGGGTGATAAGGAGTGATAGAAAGATTAATAGTAATAGTAGAGCAGATTTTGTGAACAGTTGGACAGTGTTGAGGGAATTATTTGTTTAGCAGAGTGATGGCTTTCTGGAAAAAAACTGTTCTTGTGTCCAGTTGTTCTGGTCTGCAGTGCTGCATAGCGTTATTTTGATGGAAGGAATTGAAACAGTTTATGTCTGGGATGTGAGGGGTTTGTAAATATTTTCACAGCCCACTTCTTGACTCATGCAGTATACAGGTCCTCAATTGAAGGCAGGTTGGTTATAATTATTTTTCTGCAGTACTAATTATCCTCTGAACTCTGTGTCTGTCCTGTTGGGTTGCAGAACCAAACCAGACAGTTATAGAGGTGCAGGTGACAGACTCAGATGACAGACTCTGTAGAATTGGATCAGCAACTCCTTGGGCAGTTTGAGCTTTCTGAGTTGCGTAGAAAGAACATTCTTTGTTGTGCTTTTTTGATGACGTTTTTAATGTTAGGTGTCCATTTTAGGTCATATGATATAGTAGAACCTAGAAATTTGAAAGTCTCTACTGTTGATACTGTATTGTCTAATATTGTAAGAGGTGGTAGTATGGAAGGGTTTATTCTAAAGTCTATCGCCATTTCTACGGTTTTGAGTGTGTTCAGTTCCAGATTGTTCCAGTTACACCATGAGACAAGTTGTATAACCTTCTGTCTGTATGCAGAATTCATCGTTGTCTCGAATGAGACCAATCACTGTTGTATCATCAGCAAACGTCGGTATTTCAACAGATGGATCGTTTGAGATGTAATCATTGGTATATAGGGAGAAGAGAAGTGCGGGGTGGTGGTGGCTGTGGACTCCCCCGCCCCCTTACTGGACTGTGCCTCCCATCTGATTTTCGGCTGGTTTGAGGCCTTTTTTGGCCTCCCAGGCTAACGGGCTTATTTTGTCACTAACGGGCTTATTTTTCAGGCTGCAGAGGCTTTCCTCAAGCCTAGGAGGCTGAAAAAGGCCTCATACCAGCCAAAAATCAGTTGGGAGGTGTATGCATGTGCAGTGAGGTAAGTTTGCCTGTGGCACAAATGGCTCCGCATGCCACCTGTTGCACATGTGCCATAGGTTCACCATCACAGTTATACACTTTAATCTGACATGTTAATCCAGTGCAATTTGATTGACAACTATTTTTCTTTTTCTTTTTTGAAAATTTTATTTGGGTTTTCACAAAAAACAAAATAAAATAAAACATCTTTTTTGAAAATAGAATGGTCCCAGGTTATCACTTCTTCATGCACACACAAAATTCAATTTCATGCTCATTTTTATATTCTATTCCATATCTTATTACCATTTTATATTTTCGATAGTTTTCCACCTCTTTTAATTTTCTCAATTTTGTTTGAATATTCACTCATGCAACATTATAGTCTATACTTTGTACTGTCTGTTCACATTGATATTATCTTTTCTTATGAACAATTTCTTTCCTGTAGTACCAATTAGAGTTAGCACTCTTAATATCCTTTCATATTTGATCCATTCAAAACTTCACTTATAACTTCAATGATCGTTTGCGATATAGTCATTCAATATAATAACTAACTTCACTAGATTGCTTGGACTTTAAATAGTCTATTTTAACTTTATAGAATACATATAATTGTAAAAAAAAATTAAATAACAATCCATCCAATTCTCAATTCTATCATTATCATAACAGTAATCTAACATCTTTACATTTATTGCACTGAACTCACATACTGCTCTTGGGAACACTTAAACAACTTTACCATGATTAATTTCCCCCCCATATTCCTTATTACTATATTTTTCTACAACATTCACTAATTAATTAAAAATGTTCCCTTTTACTCTCTCAAATCCATTTTATTTCATACATCAAACACCCATCCACTACTTTACAATGAATTTTTACCATCATCGTATTTTTAAAACTTATTCTGTTGATAATATAACAAATGTATCTTTTGTACATTAACGGAATCCCTTTACAATAATTTTCACTATATCTCTAACAGTAGGCTTAGTTACATCCTTATGTCTTCCTGTATACTCCATTTCTTGTTTCTGTCATTACAACTTCTTTTCTTCCCCGTCTTCTTCTCTCTCCCCTTTTATCGCTCCTCTCACCCTCATCCTGTATCCCCCTGTGCTTTCTTTAAATCATTAATACTTCACTACAATTGTCCTTCTTTCTTGGTTGTCTTTCTTTCTGTTTAACTTTCACTCGTCTTCCCCCTTTTCTTTTCCCCCCAACTTAAATTAGTTTGATCATTAAAGATGGCTTCTGCTTTGTCCCAGATTCCTTTTGACAACGTTTCTCTTGTTGCTCTCCATAATACCAATCTCCATTTCTTAAGATTGCAAAACACGAAGCAAAAGAATCCTTCGTGTGCATTTCTTCCATTTTTAAAGTTGCTGTATTCAGTTCTTCTAGAGTGTATACCATTTAAACATTAACCAAGCCACCCATTATTTAGTTCAGTCTAAGCAAAAACCAAAAAACACTCAAATAAATCGCAATAGTCCAAGGCTGTACTACTTCTGTTTTTTTTCATTATCTCAGCGGGTTCTATTATTTATTACCAATTAAAATGTCTTTGAATATTTTATAAATTTCACTTTTAATTACAGTTCCATTCCTTAATTACAGGCATGTCCTCCATTTTCCAGATCCTGCCCTTCTAATCTTTTTTTCCTCCTTTCCAGCTTTTAAAAAACTTTAAATACTCCAGAAATCTTCTTATCCCTTGACTTCTTATTTCCAGTATAGATGCCTTCTAAGTAAAGTGATTTTTTTTTCATTTCTTGTTTAAGTCTTTAGCTGTTAGTATAAGGAAGGGAAAATAAAAACTTAATCTTTCCTTCTCTTCTCTCCTTCGCAGCTTCAAGATATTTGGAAACAATGTTGTTAGTAGTTCAGTTCCAGGGTTGTGCATTTTGTGTTTGCTGTTTGACCTGGTCAACCAAAACTTTCTTTATCTTCCTCCTGCACATTCTTTCCAGTCGAGTTCTTCTTTGTGGTGGCCATTTCTGACCACCGCTGCAACACCTTTGGGAAGGGAGTAATGGCCAGCTGGGGGGAGAGATGCAGCTTCCTCAACGCTGCAGGCAGTCTCACCTTCTTCGCCACCATCTACAGCAGAGGGACCTTCAGGGCCTTTACACCTTCAGAGAAGGCCTTAAAAATCTGGACCAAAAATATAAGTATTAAATTATTATATATAATTCTATCCAATTTAAGTTAATACATCATTAATACATTTTCTCTAATCTATTTCTAAAGTTAAGTTTTACTGTCAAGTTATATCAGCAATGAAAGGGTTTACTGTCCTGAACATATTATCCAATCAGAATCGTCCATCTCTATCAAAGCCGCGTTAGCTGGCTCATTATTAGTTAGGGACTTCATGAATCAGGGAAGGCCAAGCTATGTGTTTTGTTTGGAGAGTGATGGGAAAACTGACCAATCACGTTTGATTTAAGTGGGTGGACAAAAACAAAAGATCATTAGGCCTTCTGGAGTTCTTACAGCAGCCTGCACAGTGAAATCCTGGGGACAACAAATTCTCCTCGCTGAGGAAAGGTTCAAGGATCATGAATACAACTGATTTTTCCTTGCCCTTCTGGACCCCAAGAAGTTTGCCTCATACAGAGAAAACTTCCCCAGCTCTGCGTTTCAGAGTGAGGGCAGGGGTGAAGGCCCAGCTGTAGTGCTCACGGTTCGCCACTGCTCTACGGGGTGGGTTAGCTCCGAAACCAGCCGGCTCAGGGCACTCCAATGGCGAGCATGGATCAAAGCCTCAGAGAAACGGGGTTTCGGTATGTCGCCGAAGAAGCTCAAAACTGGAAGCCACAACGATTTTTCATAATCCCAGTTTAGGACTATGATAGATGAATTGGTCCAAAATCATCTAGCCAGCTTCTATGATTAAGGAGGAGCTAAAACTTGGAACTCCTGCCTTCTAGTCCAGTACCTTAATCACTACACATTATCTGTCTTCCATATACATGTGTGTTTCATTTTTACCATAGTGGGCACAGTATATATGAACGATAAGCCGCAGTGCATGTATGTGAATGCGTATTATTTATTTTTTCACATCAACATTCTTAAAAGAATTGCTTTGAGACACCATGGTAGATTTTCAGTGTTAGATTCCAGTGTATACATTTGCTAACAACTACAAAAACCCTATTTCTATCCACACAGGTGACAAATCTGCCAGAAAATGACTGGTTGATATGCCTTTTTATTACTGGAGCTGCCTTGTTTTTTCCCCTAGTCAAAATAAAAGAAAATCACAGGATCCTTAAGATAACAGTTGACAGCAGGTAGTTACTGAGAAGTGCATGTCCTTGCCTCTTAACTTTGTAGCATCCATCCAGATGGCAGATTACAGACTGGGATCTGCGGGTTGTGACAAATACATGGGTAATAGCATTCAGCTCACCTAACTGTAAAAGTGAATTCACTATTCTGCTTTGATTGTAGACTTGACATATCAGATGAGAAGACTCTGTGGAAGAACCTGCCAGAATAACAGCACAAATAAATGCCAGACACAAGTGCCGCTTGATGTAGAATTACAAACATTGTACCTATCATCAATTCAAATTTAGCTCAGTATATAAAGTCATGAGTTGTTGTTACATCACATGAACAGCAGGCTTGGAAGGCTGTTACTTGTTTATAGAAATACAAAAGAGGCTTAAACAACCCAAATCCCTTGGGGTTTCCTTAAGCAAAGTAACTCCAGCCATTGTTTTGCTAGGGAAAATAGAAAGAAATCACAGTATAACACATGCTCTCTACATAGTTTGAATATGATTTAACATTCTCATCTATATGCACTCCCAAGTCATGGAATTGTTTATTTGGGTTTTGTAAGAGAGGATGCTTTTAACTTTGTACTTTGGAAGTGTCTAATGAGATTTGGAAAAGGTATGGTGCAAAGATTTTTAAAAGCCTTTTCAGTAAAACCTTCCAATAATGGCAAATATATATGCTGCTTATATTACAATATTTATATATTGGTTCATGGAGGCTAAAATAAATTTGGGCCTGTTTGATTCACAAACAGAACTAAATACTTTATTTATGGAGGAGGAGGAGGAGGAGGAGGAGGAGGAGGAGGACAATGAAGAAGATGCATAAAAGCTAGTAGATCATGAAGGCTTACCAAACATTGAAGAGACCAAATTGGCCTATAAGAAAGACAAAATAAAGAATAGAAAACAAACATAAGGCAAAGCACAATATGGGCAATACAGTTCTTTAAAACAAAAAAACAGCCAGAAAGCAGATAACAAGACCTGGCAATGGATAAGAGCAAGAAATTTGAAAGAAAAAATATTTTTTTCTGCACAAGACTAAAAACAAATGCATAAAAGTCAGAATTGAGAATACGGTGATAAAGAGCAGATACTGCCTCTGCAAAGAAGACAACAACAACAACAACAACAACAACAACAACAATAGTGGCAAGTTTCAATACTTAGCTGTTCAATAGTTAGCTGTTTCAGGGCAATCAAGAGCCAGACTAATTACAAACAATATCATAACAAAGAAGCAACAATGGTGCATTGAATATCTACAAGAAATACCACTTGTCTGCAAGCAACAACTGGCGGAACTACAAAATAGACAAAGTAATAGAAAATGAAGAAACTATAGTGCTCTGTGACTTTAAAATTCAAATAAACATTTACAACATAACATTCCAGATTTAACAATAGTCAATAAGAAAGACAAAAATATTTGGATAGTGGACATTGCAAAAAAGTGCCTTGGGTGCAATCCAGTAGTGGTATTCCACTGGTTGGGACTGGTTTGGCCAAACCAGTAGTAATAAAAGCTGAGGATCAACTGAGAGGAGTCAAAAAAAAATCCTCCGACAATCAGCTGAGAGGAAAATAAAGAGAAAAGCTCAGGATTGGCCCTCTCACCAGCCCCTGCACTTTTCTCTTCTTTATCCTCTCAGCTGATTGGCACTGCAGGTCTCAGCTGGTGTGGCTACACGCCGGGGTTGGGCAAAGCAAGCCCACTAAGTCACACTCACCAAGTCATGCCCACAGAGCCAGTGGTAAAATAATTTGAATCCCACCACCAGTGCAATCCCCAGCCCTCTGGAGACCACTTTAACATTATCAGCATTAACAAAATCACCATCATTCATTTGCAAAAGGCAATTTTACTGGGAACAGGTTACATCTTGTGACAATACCTTTAATATCATTAAACAGTAGTACCTGCCTATCTTAGGTCCTTGGAAAGGTCTGCATACGTGGACAAAAATGCCAAATCCAGCCTAAATGTTTGGTGGACTGTGTGACCATCGAGAATAATATTACTTCTATGGACATCCACCTGACTGCTTTAATAACATAAGACCACCAGCAGCCCAATATAATAATAGGTTTGGTTCTCCAACTCTGGGATCTACTAAAAATTGTCTTTTACTTCAGCTTTTATTCTACAACAGATAAATTTTAATAACAATGTTTTTTTTGGTCAGAATTGGAGAAGATAGAAGAGCTTAAAATGTTCATCTTCATTGAGATAATTAGGGTTTACTATCATACCATATATTTGCTCAGATTTTAATTCAGCAAAGTCAGGGTACAAAAGCCAAATCTGAACATTATGAAAGAAAAGTCTCTACTCTAGATTATGGTCCTGAAATGAACAGTCAATATGACAAATTCATCTGTAGGTTACATTATTTTTAAGAAAAGGTACTCTGTCTATTTAATATTACAAACTCAAAAAAGCAGTCACACATCATTCTATGCTAAGGCTAGATCACACTGGCCAATGGATGCAAAATGTATGTAAAAAGGACACAGCGGACGAGCAAATTTTCCATCCGTTGTTATCCTCTCAAAAGGGCAAAAAATTTGCATAAACAGAGTGGGAAAATAACGGAAAGGAACGGACGGGGAGAGGACGACAAGTGAGGATGTTAAGCGGATGCTCAATGGAAAGCCTAGCGGATGGAAGCAGATGGAAGCGGATGGCACGTCCGCAGGCTTCCCAGGGAGAAACAGCAAAGCAGACGCGTAGCGCGATGGAACGGATGTGTAGCGGATGCATAGCGGATGACGCGGATGCATCACGACACCTAGCGGATGCGTAGCGAATGCAAAGCGTTACTGCGCATTGCAGGGAGGATGCATTTGCATAAGCCTCACGTGGATATAAAGGAGGCAGCTCTAAGCAGGTCACCATTCAGAGGAAAGACCTGCTGCCAGAGACATCTTCATCAGAGACCATGGGAAGAAGAGGAAGCCTGTGCCTAATCCTGCCAGCCCTGGAAAGAAGGACAGAGCCACCATTCCATTCCCTGGTGCTAACTCGCTGCTGCCTGCGGTGCTTCTGCTGGTGCTGCTGGCGTGCTGCTGATGCTTCTCCTGCTGTGCTGGTGCTGCGGCTTCTGTTGCTCTGTTGCTGGTCTGCTGCTGTTGCTGTGCTGTTGCTACTGCTGCTGCTGCTGCTGGTGTGGTGGACCAGCCCCAAGGCCCTCAAAGCCCTGCTGATGAGGGCCCAGCGAAGCCCCTGCCAGAGGGAGGAAGAGGCAATCGAAGGAGAAGGAGAAGGGGGAGAGGAAACAGTACTCATTGCAGAGGACCATGAGAAGGAGAGTGCTCGAATGGCTGAGAAGAACGAGTACCTGTGGAGAAAGGGCCACAGGCTCTATCGCGGACACCAAGCAGAAGCAGGCAGCGTGGAGACAGAAGCAGAGAGCCTGGGCTACACTTCTGATGTCCTCCTGGGTAGTGGAAACATATGCACACCTGGTATGCAAGCTGCAACCTGAAGAGATCCGGCCAGGCCGCTGTCAAGCTGACGGACCGGGAGACCTACACATGCCAGGTGCAACTTCCTGCAGGGTGAGATCCGCCACCGCGGGAGCAGCCCCTCTGTCAACCCTCCCTCTCAGACAGCCCACAAGAGAGGCACTCCTCCTTCCCAGCCAGGAAACACGCCAGTGTGTCCAGGTAGGTGTCTGCGGAGCGCCCCAAAGACAGAGACCCCCCGAACAACTGAACACCCCATGCCGAGGCCATGGAGGATCCCCTGAAAACAGATGGAACAAGAGGAGGCTGCAGCCACCAGAGCCAACCCACCCCCACCCCAGCTCCAACTCCACAGAAAGCAGGCAGAGAGGCAGACCAGAGGGACAGAGCCACACTGTCCTCTTGGAGATCAGGGACACAATCAAGAACAGCGCAGCTCTCTCAGCTGGTACACTTCAAAGATTCCATCTCAAACCGCAAGCCCTTTCTCACCTACGTGACTCAGACCCTCATGGACATGCGCCGAGCCCCAGTACCAGTTGATAAAGAGAGATCACTGGGCTTCTGCACCACCCTCCAGGCCCAGCTGAACCTGCTCCCCACCCACTCCAGGTCTGCTCCTCCACCCCAGCCGATGTCACAGCCCTTCCAAGGCTTTTCAACCAGCCCCTCTCCTACCAAGGCTACGGCACCAGGACTTTCCTCAACAGAGGCAGCCCTTCTCAGTCCTGCCTGGCCAGGTTCACTGCCTGCCACAGATGCCACCAACGCCACCGATGCCACCTATGCCACAGATGCCAGCCTGATGCCACAGATCCACAATGCCCACCTCGCCTAGCTGCAAGGACCAGACAGCCCACTACACTCCTCCTTCCTCCACCCCACCAGACAATCCCCTCAACAGAACATCTGTCATCGGTCCTGTGCCTGACATCCCAGGTCCTGGATGAAGGCCTCTCAAACCTCACGGGCCTGAGCCAGCTGTCTGAGAGCTTCCTTGCACACAATATCTCCTGTTGCCCCTCTCGGGGCCAGGCACCCCAATGGCGCCTCAGACCAGCACTCCAGCCCACTGCCACCTCCACAGGCCCTGGACCTTTTAAAACCTGAGACCACATGGGCATGCCTCAGATGACTGAAACATTGCCAGAGACTGAGTTGTTACCTGTTGACTTTATCTTTGCTTGAGACACTTTACTTGGGTCATTTTGCTTTTACATTTGTTATTAATAAAGGTTATCTTTGCTTCACACACTTGTTCATTTCTTTTACTTAATAAAGTCTTGGTGGAAACTTTTTAGAAAAATGGTTTAAGCCTTGCAATGCTTGTGGGATGGACAAGGATAACTGTGGGATGGGTAATAGCTGTGGATGGGCAAGGATAGCTGTGGGATGGATAATAGCTGTGGGATTGGTACGGATAGCTGTGGGATGGATAATAGCTCTGGGACATGTGCGAGGATAGCTGTGGGATGGGATAATAGCTTTAGGATGGGAAGGATAGCTGTGTTGATAGATAAAACCTCCAGTGCAAGCAAAGTGGGACTGGCATGTCCACCCTCCCAGCTGCCACACATATGGCCCTTTTTTTATCAAATGACAATTTATTCATTGATCAACATATTTAACATAAACACAACTCTTTATTAAATGCCCTGTTCATTGTAGGGCCACCAACATACATGGCACAATTCTATCAGTGTGATGAGACAGGCTCAAGGAAACATCCATTAAGCATCTACCGATCCTGTCTTGCCACTCCACTGCTCCAGCTGGGGAGTTGCACCAGTTGTTTCAGGAGGTTGCGCTCCTTCTTCCTTCATGTGAAGCTCTGTTGAGCTTTGCACATCCACAGTGTCTATCAGGTTTTGTCCTTGCCTCATTCACCCAGGCTCCATGTCCCCATTCCTGTTGATGGTCCACAAGCCTGTTCTGCAACACTGAGTAGCGGCGTGCGCATGAGATTGGTAGGATGCAGCAAGCTTCCATGTATTCCTTCACAGTCTGTGGCAATGCTGCTTTGTGGTGAGAAGTACTGGAACCTGTTGGCCAGGGATGCCAAAGGCGTTCTCCACCACTCGTCTTGCCCTGGACAGCCTGTAGTGGAAGATCTTTTCGTTTCCTCTCTTCACGGGTGAGGCATTCTGGAAGTGTAGGGGCTTCATGAGGTAGAGTTGTGAGGGAGAAAGCGTCATCCCCCATGATGAAGTAGGGCACATCTTGCGTGTTTGTTGGGTCAGGGGGTCTGGATCTGGGAAAGCCCATGATGAGTTGTGTTCCAGCCCCTCCTTGAGGTCACTGGCCGTTGTACCTGGGCATCTGAAGCTGACCTGTTGCCTTAAGCATCAATGTTACATGAACTTGTAGTCAACATCAACCATGGCAAAGAGAGATGATCTGAAGAAGCCCTTGTAAGTTGAAATAAGTGACCCTGAGTTGCTGGAGCTTTGCAGGCCACGTGCTTCCCATCTATGGCTCCAACGGTGTGGGGAAGTTCCACCTCTGATACCACTGCTCTTGCAACTTTCCTCCAGCCTTCTTCAGTGTGGAGCACTGGAGGAGCTCCTCTACGATTCTTCGATGATGGCCTGCACCACTTCTCTGACCACAATGCTGATGGTATTGTTGCACCCTCCAGGCATACTGCATGTTTCTGTACGTGGTCCCAGAGGCCAGGTGGTGCAGAGTCAGTGCCACCTTCAGCCCAGGGTCCAGGCTGGGATGGAAGTTGGTGCTCGGGCTTGGTCAAGCCTGCGGTCTCAGACGTTCCACAACTTCGTCAAACATGCTGGTGGCATCCCCATGAAGTGCTGGAATGCACGAGTGTCTTCATTCCTCAGCTCCACCATCAGCTTGTCATAGAGCCCAAACTCCATTCTTTCTCCCAATCCATCTTCCGACCCAGACAGCTCTTGGATGTCCCGTTCTTTCCCCTTGCGTAGAAAAGGTGAAACAGTGTGAATAGGGCTTGGTTCTGGTGTTGAATGATGGCGGCTACCAAAAGGAATGTGCGTTGATCCATGGTGGAGATCAATGGATGATGTTGAGAGCAAGAGGAAGGCTGAAGAGGTCCTGAAACACCAGGCTGCTGGACTGAAAGTGAGATCCAGGTGATTTCCTCCCCCTTTTTATAGGAAATATCGGTTTTCCGCTAGGTGTCTTCTCCATCTTCTACACATCCTGCAGACATCCTAAATATCTTGAGATACATCCCATATACAAACGTTTTTCCGTTTAATGTTCTATACGAGATGCATGTGCTTTCATTCCTTTCTATGTCCGTGCTACTAACGCTATGTTGGACGCTCCGCCATTCCGTAAACTTCCTCCCTCTTTCTGTTTTCTGCTGGAGCGGATGCAAGTTGCACGGATGCACAGCGGATGCCGAGTGGATACAGTGGGCGTTTAACAGATGACAATGGATGTAGAACGTTTGTTCCCGGTATGTGTCGCGGATTTAGAACAGACGCAGCGGAAAGTTCATCCGCTCAAAAAGTTTTGTGCAGCTCAAAACTTTTTGAGCGGATGAAATCTTAGTAGACGGATGCTAGATGGATAGAACGTATGAATCATGCACGCAGTGGGTACAGAATGGATGCATCGCGTTAACCAATGGATGCCAAGTGTTTCTCTCCGTTTTACATCCTCTTTGCATCCGTTGGTGCAGTGTGACATGGGCTTAAGATGCAGTTTGCTTCTCTGTAATCCAGTACAGTGTCTGAGTCAGTTACCGTTGTTTCTAAACCATATGTTTACATCATAGCATATTATGCAAATCAATCCAATTATATTTTATTTACTAAACCCTATTAAGCAAACCTTCTCTTAATATAATATACGAACGTAGCCATGGAAATGCAGAGTTGGAAGTGACCTTAAATTTCAACAAAGGCTCTGTTTGGCTCTGCAAGATATCTATGGCATTCTCAAAAGATGGACATGCAACATCTGATTAAAAATTATGGAAAATGACCCCTCTCCCTTCCAGACAGGTGATACCATTTGAAAGCATTTTGCTGAGTATAGAGTTAGTTGAAATTCCTTGTCTTCATATTTGAAAATTTTTGTTGCCATCCTTTGACTCCATTCCAGTTGGTTGCACCTTGGAAACCAAATTATTTTCCTCCATGTGGGTTCCAGCAGTTCTCATAGTTAGAAGAAGCCATCTAGGAAGCACCTATTGGCTATAAACATGTGAAGAAACCTTTTCAGCTAATAGAACTGCCAGATGACACTACTATATAAGGCATTATTCCTTTTGTTGTAGGAAGCCTTTCTAAATTTTCCACAGTCTTAACTGATAGCCTCCTTAAAGCGTATGGTTCAAAACTTGACACAATGCTTGAGCAAATTCTTATCAATGCAGAATAAGACAGTACTTCTGGTTGAGATTTGGAGCATTAACTTTCTAAGTACTCACTACTTCTTGATTCATGTTTACTTTGTAATCTAATATCCTCACTTACCTAAAGTGAATTGAGTATAGACTTAGCCATATGTTGCCATTTGTTATGTTTGAATTTCTGAAATAGCTATATTTATAGCAGTAGGCTTTAGAGTAATGGCTTCAACTTTTAACTGAAAGTAAATCAAATACTTGCAGAAGAGTGCTTTTCTAAACATGACTATAATGGCAAAATCTATTAGCATGTCAAGTTGATTATTCTAAAATATGAAGGAGAGTATCTCTGAGGTGTATGGCTTATAGAAATAAAAATAGTTTTCATATGTATCTATATGCAGTAGTAGTATAACTATTTTTAGAATTTATCTCCTCAATATAGAAATTTTATCCAAGCATATGAATCCATAAGAAACATGGGCTTTGGGGTTCTTTTGCAACAGAGACATACTAGTCAAAGCCCCTGATGCAATAGTTGCTATAGGGATACCTCATCCCAGCTATTAATCTCCCACAAAAAGTTTTCCTCTAAGTAGTAACCTCTGTATCATCTTCACCCCAGCAAATAGTTTCAGGTTTAAATTATTATCTATAGATCTGATAATTTTAAAACTGCTATAAAGTATAAATCTATGTTACCTTCCGTTGTGGGTAAACAAACTGAGTCTTCAGTTTACCAAAAATCAAAAACTTGTTGAGAAGGGCAGCTTTATACCATTTATCAAACAAACAAACAAACAAATAAACAAACAAACAAACAAACAAACAAATAAATAAACTAACTAACTAACTAACTAACTAAAATGAAAAGTTATGCAGATATAATTAAGAGTGTGCTACTATATACTATTAGTGTTTAAATATTATAAACACTATGTATGCAATCGAATCTCTAGATTTAAAACACACCTGTCAGGCGTAAAATATCAGGACCATATGTTAAGCTGCAATTCAGAAAGATTGAATTTGCACCAAATAAGGATTATCAGAAATCAAGGAGGCCTGAACTTGGAAAATTTATGGCAACATAAAGACACTAAGGCAAAGCTAATGACACATTTAACTCTTCCCTTCTGGTTGCTCTTCTCCTACATCACACTACAATATCCATTAGGGTTATGTTTAATTTAAGAAAGGTTTATTCATTCTGCACATAACAGAATTCTTCAATTATTTATTGAATAAGTTCTAATTAAGCCTTTAGATATATCCTCCAAAACAGACTTACCTATTCAAATATACTTTGGATTGCAGTTTCAAGAAGAATGTAAACTATTCACCTTGGAATTGAAAGGGGGAGTTTTAATTCATTTTAAGGTAAGAAAATTGCATTTTTAATCAATAAATCATAGTATAATGTATGGCTGTGCTTTGCTAGATACAGTGAGCTTTTATAACCCACTATTGTCTGAATTGATGATCATCTAAAGGATTTCTTTACATCTTTATGTTTACATAAAGTTCATAGCAACAGCTATTTAAATTATTTAAAATGCAAGGGATGGTAATATATGTAGAAGCAAATTAAACATATTAGGAGGACATGGCTAAATGATCTGGATAACTCTATTCCATTGCAGGTGGCAATATCCTGTTCTTACATTTCAGTTAGTGAACATAATAAATCCTCTTGTGTTATATTTTGCTAGTAGCAACGTATACTCACATTATTCTATTTGACCTCATTACTGCTAATCATTATCACATTTTTAATAGCTGCCACAATGAGTGAAACGGTTAATGCAGTATTTCTTGCCGAAGAGAGCCTGTCAGGTTATTGATGACAAATTAAAATTAATAAAGAAGATCTGTGTAGAATCTGAGGTTATGGAATAACTTTGAACGTCCAGATGATTGGGAAAATCTCTAGGGCCCTCTGTGAAGAATAATGTTTTTCGTGTACGTGTATTGTCTTGAAAGCAATGCTAAAACTGCCAAATCTCTGCTTTTGCCTGTAAGACTTCGTGAAATAGGAGCTGTATTCTTTTGGCCCTCATCACATGTAATTTATTCCTCAGAGAGATATTTCCTGTATTGTACACCTTAGCTCGGCGGCCGTAATAATACAATGTTTCTAAGGTTCTACAGTTTTATTTACCTCGGTAAGGACCTTTACAAGAGCAATCTCAGCCAAACATTGTAGGAGTGCAGATAATATAACAAATAACTAAAAGTTCAATACAGCATTTCTTTGCACGTACACTGGCTCTGCCATTCAGTACATTTGCCCTGATACTATTTACTTTGGTCTTTTCCTTTTTGCAATTTTGTTCCCAAATCACTATTCACTAAGGGCATCTGGAAAATAGGCTGCCTCCATTTCTTCCCAATGTCTAACTCGCACTAGGTATAATCCCACCTCTATGCCTTAATGTGTTTTTATTTGCATGTCTTTTACATGCTTTTGTGCATTTCAATGATCAGGGTTTATTAAGGATAGATGGCCCATTGGGATCTGCAGAGAGAAAGAGAAAAAAATCATTCTTCACCTGGAATTGTGTTTCAAGGCCATCTCGTATTCTCAGAATTAATTGAACATAGTGCTGTTAGTTCAGTCCTTAGTAGATAGTTGGCCACATCATGGAATCACCAGATACAATTTCGACTATGCCCAGGAGGCACACCAGTGAGACTGAAAAGACAAAGTAGTCCTTTGAGGTCAACACGGGGTCATTTGTGGGTCAGAGAAATTTCAACACTCTGCCTTTCCCAGTGAAATGGGAGAGAAAAGCCAATTACTGTATGCACACAGAATTCTTTGATAAAATAAGAAAAGAAAGTGAATTCACTAATTTCTCGAGTGGTAATAAGATGAATTTAACTGGGCAGATAAGTTAACCATTATTGCTTGGCATCAAGCAACAATCTCTGATTCATAACTGAAATTATCAGAGGCAAATCCAGATTGAATCGGACATCCTTTTCTTGTTCCTGGTATTATCATGCTTCACAAAGCTAACACAGCAACCAAGGATGAAAAAACAATTAGAGAATTGTGCTTGGGTAAATATTCCAGGAAGCTTTACTACTCACATTTAAATTAAAGCTCAACTGTCACATGTCATAATTGTAGACATTTAGTTTATCTCTGTCCAAATGCTTAAAGCAGTATTCATTCTGCATTTTTAAAAATTGATTCATGCATTGTATAAATGGTACTTCCAATGAGAAGCTTTCACACAACTGGAATTTACAACTGCTAGTTAAAATATAAATATTATCTATGATGTTTTCTCTATAGCAGTGTTTCTCAACCTTGGCAACTTTAAAACATGTAGATTTCAAATCCCAATACTGGGACCTGAAAACCACATGTTTTAAAGTTGCCAAGGTTGAGAAAACACTGCAGAAATGGTTTGCCAGGATCTATTTATAAGATGATTTTGGATTTTCCAGTGTAGCCTACACTCCAGGCTTTTCCAAGTAGTTTCCTATCCAAGTATGAACAGATGTAACTCTGTTTAACTTCCAAATGCAGGCAAGATTAGATAACCTTAGTTCAAATTATTTAAATGGCAGCTTGAAGTCCATAAGAAAAATGTAAAACTGTATACCTAACAAATGATTCTAACATCTTTAAACTTTAAAATAAAATACAGAAAATAAGGAATTAATTCATGTAAGCATTTTCCTCAGTTGCCCTTTATTTTCCCATGGTCCTCATACAAATGATGATTGAAGCACATACATCTAGCAGGCTTATTTTTACCATTATTATTTGAATGAATATACCATGCACATCGGAGGTAAAGCACTAAGATTAAATGTTACATTAAGATCACATTGCAACAGGATATGCAAATGTTCCTATGCAAATACAAAGCTCTGGAAGATAAATGTGTTACATCTTTAACCAGTTAACTATGACTGTGAAGTATGGCGTGAGAAGTACAGTGATTTCATTTTTATATCTTTCTTGTAAATAATGCATAAAGTATGTAGATGTTGTCAAAATATGATTAAGCTATTAGCTTTATAGTTTTCATAGTTAAGAATGTGTTCGGCATGCAGCTTCTAATAACTCATTTCTAAATGCAGAGACTATTATAAAATATTTCTTGTTCATGTCAATGCTATCATGTGGCATAATGATTTTGCTTAAAACCAAGTTAAATGAGGAGTAAAATTAAACAATATTGCATGAATTGTGTTTGACTAATTTTGTGTCACATTATATTAGCCAAGCCTTCAGAATATGTGTTAATGACAAATAGGGTAAGCCCCAACATACTTTTTACAATTGTAAAAGCACCCTTAAGTCATTAACTTTTAAAGGTTCATTTTGTTCAGTTTTTTTTTTGTAGCCAGTGGCTTTTTACTTATTATGTTGGTCTATGATACCAAATGCAAGATAGAGAGATAGAGATAGAGATAGAGAGAGAGAGAGAGAGAAAGAAAGAGAGAGAGAGAGAGAGAGAGAGAGTACACACATACACTATGTCTGCATATGTCATTGAGACTTACTACCAGCATTTGGGACACGTTTCTGAGTGATATAGCAATATCTAATAATGGATGAGCTTTGCAGATTTGAAGTAAACATGACTAAGGTTGAATTTTTAATATGGAAATACCATTTATATATGCAGCATCTTGGGGAAAAGGAGCTTGAAAGACAGAGCTTGAATAAGCTTTAAGTCAACAGTAAAGCTCTGGTATATCAGGTGCCAGTTATGCCCAGTTAAGACAATTCAAGGCTAGAAACAAATTTTGGTATGCAATTTGCCCTCTAGATTAATGGCTAGGAAAAGGGAGTTGAATTAAACCCATTGCATCCAACAGCTGTGCCTACATGTATAGCGATCCATGCTGAGTTCTAGCCACAGGATATCATTTAACACAGGAGTTGACTGACTTCAGCCTTTATGCTTTATTTTTCAGAATTAGGATTCCTGGGCTCACCAGTGGATTTTTAATTTACAAAAGGATGAGGCTTTAATCTTTTCAATTATCTTGAGCACTTTGTTTAATTACTTAAGGAGGACTTTGCTGACTCAAGACCAAGTCCAATGACTCTAGTTGTCATTTGCCAATATTCAAGCCATATGCAAGCATTGTGTAATGGTTGCAAATTAAGCAGTAAATCTGGTTAAAATATAAAAAAAGCATTTCAGGCCCCATGATGGATTAAATAATGGTCTATTAGGTGCAGCAGTGAACTTGCAACTATAGCCATAGAACAGTTTCTAGGAAGAACATTATAGCAGTAAAGGACAGCAATGAACTGTTGCTTGTGACATTGGGTGAGTGACTTGACCTGCCAGCTCAAACATGTGCACCAGAAGAAAAGATGATAGATAGATGGATAGATAGATAGAAAAAATTTCCAAGGGTTAAACAGATCTTTGCTTGGGCTAAGTTTTCTTCATTTTTTCTGTTAATGTTGCTACAATATTTACTTAATTGCTTATTTCACGAATTAGTATCTACTAGATTTATTTGTGAGGACTAATCACCAGCAGGAGTTTAATCTAGAAAGGCAAGATACAAATATTTAAAATAAATAGATTCATAATTTCTTAATTAAAGAAGGAGGGGAGGAGACAATGACACACAGTATCAATAATTTAAGAAATTGCATTTAGTTCAGAAAATAGGTGCTTGCTATTACCTATTATTGACTTGAGAACATGACTTTCATTTTTTCATTCATAGTTCCACATGAATAATTCTATTAGAGATTCCTTTTTCGTATTTCCTTTAAAAATAGCATTCTTCCCAGAGATGCAAGGTACAAGAGGTGGGTTAATGGATTTATATATTTCCAAGTATCCCATGGCCCTTTCGTAAATCCATAGGAAGACCTCTAAAATATATAATAATGGGTTCAGTCTTGATTATTCATATTCTGATTCAGATGTGTCAATCTAACTACATAGACCAAATCATGAAATCAATTCCACAAGATGTTTTACATTTACCTTTATTAAAATTGGCTATTATAAGATAATCTTACAAGTCAGATCTTGTTTTACCTCTTTCCTCCTGCATTTTATGGTTCAGTGAATTGCAGAAATGTCTGTCTGAGCCACTTTCAAACTTTACAAATGCTTCAGTCTTGTCAATGAGTGTAATTATCTCCATTGGGTTATCTTCCTTGAAAAATATTCATGAATAGTCAGATTCTATGCTCAGCCATTTAACCTCACAGCTTCAGTGATGAAGGGATTATGAGTCATGGTGGCATAGTATTTAGAATGCAGAATTGCAGGCTGATTCTGGCCACAACCAGGAGTTTGATTCTCACCTGCTGAAGGTTGACCCATCCTTCCATCCTTTCTAAGTCAGTAAAATGAGGACCCAGATCGAGGGCAATATGCTGACTCTGTAAACCGCTTAGAGAAAGCACTATAAAGCAGTATATCAGTCTAAGAGCTATTGCTGCTCTTAGATTCATACCAACATACCAAGGGTGGTATTCAGCAGGTTCTGACCAGTTCTGGAGAACCAATTGCGGAAATTTTGAGTAGTTCAGAGAACCAGCAAATACCACCTCTGACTGGAGATTTTATAGTATCCTTCCCCTGCCATGCCCACCAAGCCACAGCCACAGCCACAGAACCAGTAGTGAAAAAAAAATGAATCCCACCACTGCAACAGGCAGCATTAGAATCTGTGTTCTAAATCATTAGAAATGGAGCAATCATTAGAAATGGAGCAATCATTAGAAATATTTTCTAATGGGCCATTCTATTTTCACCTTGGGCCAAAAATCATTCTATTTTCTAATGCTCCAATTTTACATATATATTCACCATGGCCCAAAAATCACCCTTGCATTTTCTCAAAATATCCCCTCCAAAGATGCCTGTTTTTCTATCTTATGTTCAGAGAGCTTTACCATTTAATTTTAATCCCTTGGGGAGATTTCTTTATTGTTGGAATGCTAGCAAGTGCTATTGTTAACATTGTTGTTTTCAGATATTGGATGTATTCATTACACCAGCTGCACAGGCCTTTATTTGTTTTATTTTTTATTTTTATTTGTCAATTGCTTACAAGATAATAGGTATAAGTAAAACATAGTTATGAATACATGGATACATCATTAAGAAGAAAAAAAATATAAAAGAAACAAATAGGATAGCGAGTAGTACATTGGGTTGGCTATGCACACCTTACAGACCTCTAGGAAAGGGTGAGGTCAATAGTGACAGTCCTAAGGTTAACGTGTATTGGGGTTGGGGAAAAAACCACAGAGCAGTAGAGTATTCCAGACTTGATCACCGTTGCTGAGTCGATTTCTGCATCAAGTTTGTTGTATAACCTTACTTTGTAATTATTGTTTTGCTCTAGTGTGTTTGGTTGAACAAGTTTGGTTGACAGGAAGGACATTGCATGTATGATTTTATATACTATATATATCTACATTTATATCTATACTATTCTAGGACAAAGGAGCGCAGTTGTAGTTTCTAAGTCTAGAATTTTGAGTTGGTGGCATAAGGAATTCTGCAATGAGTAGAGAATGAGAATTCTTGTGAAATATTCTGGACTTTCTCCTTGTTTAATATAGATAGTAATGTGGTTCAACTGAGAACTGTATTCAAGTTTTCAGCAATGTGTATGCTCTAGTTGTAGTGTAATTTACAAGAGAAAAAGCTACGAAAGTTGGGTACAACTCTTATGCTTTTTGGCTTATGCAGTTTACAGTGGGCCTACCTTTGGTTCTTATGAGATGAGTTATCCAAGATCCTTGACAAGCTTGTTCATAACAGGTCTTGACTATTACTGTATTTATTTTCTGATTTTTTGCCAATATGTTTAGGACGATAATTATTGTTGAGATTTGAATTGCCAATTTGTTTTGAACATCTGATCATGGTCAAGGTTTTTTGAAGAGTAGATATTGTCTGTGGTTGAATAGCTTTACATGAATAAGCGAAGAGGAACAAGTTGCTTGATTATATCAGAGGTCATCTTATGTAGAGTATGAAAGTGTGATTAGACACTGTCTTGGGGACACATTGTAATAGGTACAGAATTTGGATAGGGACGCTTCCAATTTTGACCATTTTTGTCTGTTTTGACAGGATGTTAGCCAGGTGTCAGCGATACCATAAGATTTTTAGTTAGGGAAGTAGTTTTCGTGTCCACGAATCAGGCTTTAGAGAATGCCTATGTAGATTGCATCTTTGCTTTGTGATCGAGTTGCGTAGTCCATAGTTTTGCAGTGTAGAGTTGCAGATTATTGATAGTTTTTTTCCTAAAACCAAATTGTTTATTAGAGGAGGTTGTTTTTGTCTAAGTGGGGATAATGTTATGGTTAAAATTGATTCCATGAATTTACAGGTGATGCAGCATGAAGAGATTGGTCTGTAAATTTCCCAATAGGCTGGGGTCTCCCTTTTTGAAGATGGGGATGACCGTGGTTCTGACCATAGTTAGGAAAGGAGTTGGTCCTGAATGATTTTCAAGATTATGCTTAAGGTTCGTCTATGGTATGGACAGCTTGAAGTAGGCACATATTTCATCTGATCCAATAGAATAGAGATGGTTTTAGATTGCACAGTGCTTTTCCAACATCTGTTCTGTAAAATCGGTATGTATAGATCACTGTAGTTTTTGTGGTTTGACTAGGAATACTGGGCATGATCATTGCTGTTTACAAATCTGGCCAAGAGTGTTAAAGAGGTTGGCTTTAATAGTGTCATCGTTGCAGTCTTTATTTGATGCCAGCAATGCACAAAGTGTTTATTTCTTGATCTTGGAGTTAACCCAGCTATTTTCAGTGATACAAAAATATTTTCTTGCAATGGCATGGACTGCTTTGTCTGGGAAAGCCCAAGATTCCTTTAGAAGTTCATTAGAAAAATTTACGTAATGACAAACTTTTTAACATGGTTATTGATCTGCTCAAGTAGGTGTAACATATTGATGCTGTATTTTAATTCATCTGAATAGATAGTAGGGTCACTCATCTGACTTGAATCTTACATAAATTAATTGTGCAACCTATGACATTTCTCGGAATTTTTTATTAGACTTTAATAAAATAAAGTATATTTATTTACTTTGTAGACATAACTGTGTCTATAAAGACATAACTATGGCAGATTGATTCATGTGTAAATTCTTTTTCAATGGTGAATTCACTAAGGTTGCAGATGCCTTATTTATCAGTTTTGCTGAAAGGTAGGCCTCCTGCCACCCTGCAACTGTTATCAAACAATACTTCTCTTACCTCAACCATAGCTAATTTCATGTACTGCTACTTAAGGTTTCAGCTGCTTAGGCCATGAGAACATTATCATCTAATGTGTGAAATATTTTACCAGATCTAAAGGTATGCTTGTTTAGAAAGCAAAGATTAAATCCCATTGGCCCAATTAAAATAACTTTTTTGGGGTGAGGAAGGGAGAAATGCTTTACTGGGTATTCATCATCCTAATAGAAAAACTATGCTGTTTTTAATGGTGAAGCTATATCATATATCCATTATTATACATGGGGACAAAACCCTCTTTTGTCCCTCTCTTATTATGAAGAGTCAATAGAATTACTCTCTCCGCACAGCCTTCTTATTGAGCTGAAGCTGTGTTCATGTACTCTTAAGACTGATCTCTTTGTGAAACTTCACAAATAATGTCTGTATATTCTAGCCAATTATGCAGTTCTGTTTATTTAAGAAGTTCATTTACACGCTCTTGATGTAGAAGTGGATTTGCAAAGATGAAGGTGAAGCATATTAAGCAGAGAATTAATACTCTGTCTTCCTTGAAGAAGACATCATTACATATTTAGAACACAGTGTGCAAAAGCTTTACAGACAGGGAATTTACAGGCACTGAAATTGCAAGACATATGGAGGAGACTAGACTTGGGAAAGTAGATATATAATAGGAATAAAAGTTTGTCTATAGTGACTAAATATGTATTACAGCTGTGATACTTCCCCATAACTCAACAAAGTAGGAATAATATTTTAGTTTAGATCACACTGGGTTTAGATCACTGAGCTGAATTGTGTCACTCTAATTTGGAATATTTTTATTGCATCTATGGCTGCAAATGATAACAGCATGAAGACAGTATCAACAGAATCAGTTATGCCATTGCAGTTTAGACTAAGGAAACTTTTATCACCTCTTTGCTGTAAACCAATGGCACAGAGGTATACACTTTCTATTTTATAATAATTGCAACCCATTACTATACCAAGTCCAATGTGGACTGAAATATCTTTTCACAGGCAAGAGTAAACTCTTGGTGAGATGGTAAGATGGCTATACATGATATGTAGCATCAAAAATGTGGTCTCACAGTGTTTTTAAATAATAGAATGATTTTTAATGTTTGTTTCATCTGATGGTCTGTGTTTATGGATAGTTTTTATAATAAGAATAAATTTGTTGAGATGGATTGCTACATATAGATAATGGATGAACGGACAGATGAATGAATACATAAATATTAATGTTAGCTTTATTTATATACCACTTTTCAAAAGGGAACATGCAAATTTTCTATATTTTTTTAAAATGTGATTATTGAAAGCGCTAGCTTTGAAACAACACAATGCATGCATGATCAAAAAGCCCCTATTTTCAGTGGGACAATAAGTGTACAGTATCTATTGGTCATAATCTTATTCTGTTATATGCATCCACTACAGTTATGTTTAAAGAGATTGATCCTAATGTGAAAGCTACCAAAATCAGCAGGTGCTTATGTATAGGTATAAAAGTGAGTAACACCTCGGATGCAAAGGCTAAGAGATGCTTGTGCAAAAAAATACCCATAGCACTTTAAGCAGTTGCAGATGGGGGCTACCTTGGTACCAGTGGTGGGATTCAAATTTTTTTACTACCGGTTCTGTGGGTGTGGCTTAGTAGGCACAAAATCTCCAGTCAAAGGTNGTATTTGCCGGTTCTCCAAACTATTCAAAATTTCTGCTACCGGTTCTCCAGAACTGGTCAGAATGATGCAGCCTTTTGCTTGCAAAGGCCTAGGATTTTGTTAACATGACATGTTCCACTGGAATTAATGAAATTGCTGACTCCTAAGCACATATCACTAAGGGATAAAGGGAACTTAGTTTGGGTGGATTCCTTTGGCTTACCAAGACACATGTTTCCGAAGCATTGACTACTAAACAACCCTTCTATTTAATTAAGCCAACTAATATCAAAGTGGCTTTTTGCATTTGAAATCCATGCTTAAACTTCTCACAGATTAAGTGGGTTTAAACTGTTACTATTCCTGACTTTATCAGCATTATAAAATACATTAGAGATTGAGGGGATAACATTATGCCATGTTAGGTTATAACCTAACTGCTATTTGCAGTTGTAAGGACTACAAATGGCAGAGGGACCAGATTTATTGAAGCGAAGGCACCCTGTTTAACATAGCCTTGTCATTCCATTAATAATGACTGCATAGGAGCTATCTCGTTGGCATCTTTGTTGTCCTGAAAACTTAAAACTCACAGCACAATTCTTTACGACGTGCTACATCGCCCCCTCTGGGTATTCCTGACCATTATCCCATTTGGTTATATTCAAAACGGCTGCCTCCTGAGAGAGCATTAGGGATGACCTTTAACCCCTCAATATCCTTGGTTCAAATGGCGTAATAACATGTAGTGAATATTTACAAGCATACTTATACCATAATAGAGTACTGCTGTGAACATTAGCACATATTTTCTGCTCAATCAGGCTTTGATGTAGAGCTTGCCATGCACTCTGGAGAAAATGCAGTCCCCAATAAGCTATGCTAGTGAAACACCCTTGAACCTAAACAGCTTACATAACATACACTGACGAGATGCAGATTAGCAAGCAAACATATACACTGGAAATGTTGCAAGTCCCAATAGTGTGTTACGGGGCTGCGTAATGTCTTAAAGAGTCTTCTCGCTAGAGAAATAAGTGAGAGGGAGTTACACTATCTTGCTAAGTACCTGGGCAGCAGAAGCAGCAGAAGCAGCAGAAGCAACAGAAGCAGCAGAAAAATGGCTTAAATCTCTCCTCACTCCCAAATGGTGATTTTAACCATGTGGAGAAAATTAATAGTCATAAGCAGTAATGAGAACAGGTTACAAATTTCTAGTTTTCCATCATCTCAGTCATTGTATTTATTGTATGACTAGTCTTCCTTCCCGTTTTTTTTTTCTGCCAAGATACCTGCCATAGACTTTCGAACATGAGGTCAAAGATGGCTGGCAACACTTAAACAAACTTCACTCATTTCCAAATCAACCACTATTTGTTTTTTGGTCCCAAAGAAAAAAAGAGTTCCTACCTCAAGACATTTCACACTATGATGGTTCCAGTGACATTACCTTGGTCAGGAACTTGGTGCATAAATCACAGTTTATAGCTTTAGCTGCCTATGTTGCTATAATGACAGAATGATATGGTCACCAAAATCCAATTATTTGTTCTGTGTATGGGACTTTTAAAAGAGGCACTTCAACAATTCTCCAATCATTTCTGCAGAGCTACTGTAACCTGACATACTGAAGAATCAGCTGGAAGGAGGACCATTCAGATATTTCAGTAGATGGCCTGGAAAACTGAATGTAATTTCATCCCTGTGAGCCTGCACATGAGAAAAATCCAAAAGGCATAAAACTTGGTATATAATCTGACTCGTGCCCATCTTACACCAGTCACATTTTTAGAAAAAAAATTGTTTGGTACAGATTTCATACATCAATATCATTGGAAGAAATAGCATGCTTTTCTTCTCTTTTATTTTTTGATTGGGATTGAAAATTATCCCTGTCCTGCTTGGGACATATTCATTCCCAGGCCTGAATATGCTTTCTGAGGTAGAGACAGTAAACCTGGCTTCTATCTATGTGTGATAATTTGTGCACCTGAGAACTTACTCACATGAACCTTGGCATTGGCTTGATTTATGTGTCCATGGGGTGGTGAATGGTGTTTGAACTATTTTGTGATTGATAAGGATATTCCACCAATGTGTAAGATGTGTGGTATGTGTGTGTGTGTATGTGTGTGTATAAATATCCATGAATGTAGGCAGAAGGGATCTAATAAAAGGATGCTGATGTTTTACTGATTGGGATGCTTTCCTGATGATCAGTATGGAGATGAGAGGAAGGGCAAAAAAATTGGTTGAGGCCAAGCAACTAACCATCTGCTGACACCTTCAAAATTAACATATTTATTATAGCATATGTTTTTATGGACTGGAGTGCAATGCATCAGATGTTTGACATGTTATAAATTGGCAGGAATGTATACTAGGTATGTACTCTATATAGAGGAAATGAAAAGCAAGCAAGGAAGAAAGAAATGAAATAGGAAAATACAAACAAAAATAGGCAGTGCAACTTAAGTGTACAGTATATTAAATAAGCAGAATGACTTTGTCTCTCTCTCTCTCCCTCTCTCTCTCTTTCTTTCTGTCTCTCTGTCTTTGTCTGTCTGTCTGTCTCTCTCTCTTACTTTCTCTCTCTCTCCATCCATTCATCTATCCAGTTATAAATCTATCCAGTGTATAAACCACTAAGCAGACTAAGCACATGATTAGGGCACCAGATCCAAAGGGGGCACCAAAAAGTTGAGAAAGAAAAAAAAAACCCAATGAAGATTTGTAAAAAATCTTCTGTGTAGAAAGGAGAGGGGCACCAAGATTTGTCAGTGCTTAGGGCACCAGTGAGCCTCAGTATGCCACTGCATCTATTTACCTACCCATCGATCATCTATCTATACATATACACATGTGTGTGTGTACACACATACATATATACATGAACATACACATGTAGAGATGGTTTTTAAATTATGACAATTGAATCCAAAATTTCCATTGGTAAGCAAGACAGTTATTAAATAAGTTTTGTCTCATTTATGACTTTTCTTTTGCCACAATGATTAAGTGAATCAGTGCAGTTGTTAAGTTTTGAGACCTTGTGACAAGCAAAGTCCATGGAGAAGTCACTTAGTAGCATGGTTGTTAAGTGACTTCTCCATGGACTTGGCTTGTCAGAAGGTCGCAAAAAGGGGATCCTGGAATACTTGAACTGTCATAAATACATGCCAGTTGCCAAGTGTCCGAATTTTGATCATGTGACTACAGGGATGCTGCAATGGTCAGAAGTGTGCAAAATGGTCATAAGTCACTTTTTCCAGTGCCGTTGTAATTTTGAATAGTCACTAAATGAATGGTTGTAAATCGAGGACCTCTTTTATGTGCATGACAGAATAAGACATCGAAATATGACAATTTAACAAGAATTTCATCACCTTTTTTGCTGGCAATCCGAAGTAAATAAAGATATTTATTTCTGATTTCAACAAAGCTCTAAAAGACATTACTGTATTTTATTTCAGGAAATGACGGTACTTTCTTCCAGGAAATGGAATTTTGCAAGTGCTTGCTGCTCGTGCAAGTGGAGTTGCATGCATTCATATGCTCGCCTGCAGCTTGCGCAGCCTGATTCCACCGCCTGGGGATTGGAACCCCCGCCTTAGACTTCTTGGTACAAATTGATGTTAATATCCCCCCTGCTTGCATCATAGCTTATAATTACTATCTCTCCCTTTTTCTTTTTAGAATAACCATATTTCCCAGAAAAGGAATAAGGTTGATTAAAAAAAAACTTGATTAGAGATATAGTTGGAACTGTGAATGATTGGAGATGAAATTCCAAATTTTGATTAAGTAGACTATGAACAGTGGTTAGAGTGCAGTACTGCAGGCTACTTTTGCTGACTGCTGTCTGCCTACAATTTGGCAGTTCAAATCTCACCAGGCTCAAGGTTGACTTAGCCTTCTATCCTTCTGAGATAGGTAAAATGAAGACCCAATTTTTTGGGTGTGTGTGTGTGTAATATGCTGACTCTGTAAACCACTTAGAGAGGGCAGTAAAGCATTTTAAAACAGTATATAAGTCTAAGTGCTATTGCTATTGCTTTCAAATGGAGCTTCAGAATTTTGCCACTCGATACTGAAGTGTCTTGTTACATATTCCTGACATGTGTGTAGCTATTGCCTTATCAAACCTTTAAGAAGGACTTTCTCTATATATCCTTGAAAGCCTGCTGGAGTGTGCAGTAATTCTGAGAGAAAATAAATTTATCCAAAAGAGTCTTATTATTTAAAACTTTTGACTTGGGAACATCTGGCTGCCTAAATGTGAGATAGCACACATCTTACCTTGGATATGTTATAAACCTGTTTCAATTTTTGCATTACAATCTCCATATATAAAGAAAAGGTCCATTTTTTGATATTTTATTCATAAGATCCCTCAAGGTGTCATTGAAATTCTCACTATCTTTCATCAGGCAGATCTGCTGTTGAAAAGTACACCTGTGTGCTTGATGAAATGGTTTTCCTCCGAGAGTATTGGCAACAATTCTTATATTAATTGGGTCCCAAGTAATTATCAGGTTCCTATATTTATTTCATGGGTTTTGGTTTGTTTTTTTTTTGGTCTTCTATTGATTTCCTTATCAAATACAGCAATTCGTCTAAGCCCAAAATGCATGATAGCCTTTGCTAGGCAAGAGTTTTAATTTCTTATTGAGAGCTTTTAAAATGATAATTATATACATATCCTTTTGTCTCTTTGGAATTGTTAATATTCAGTGTACAAATTTAACAATGTGCTGCTTACAAAGGGTTACTTTTTGCAGAAACCTTCCTAGGAAAATGGGACTTGATTTATACGCATCATGCATACAGCACACATACTCACACACCAATTCTGTTTGTTTGTTTGTTTTTAAAGCCCCTGTCACACTGCAATAACGGATGCAAAGAGGATGTAAAACGGACAAAACAGCTTGCCATCCGTTGGTTAATGCGATGTATCCGTTCTGTACT
>BHFT01047430.1:0-16879 GCA_004320025.1 Laticauda laticaudata | reverse complement strand
ATTGCCGTTAACGCCGATGCTTCCGTTCTGTACTCACTGCCTCCGTTTTGCTCTCACTCTGTATTTTTCCATTCCAGCAATCGTCTATTGACCGTCCATCCGCTCAAGAGGGTTCTTAGCAGAAAATCGCTATCCACATGCGCTACCGTTCTGGCATCGCTAGGCAATTCTGCTATACTCCGCTAGGCACCGCTGCGCATCCGCTATACTCCGTAGAGCAAATCCACTTCGCATCCGCGCTAATACTAAAAATAATACTACCCCGCCACCACCTCGGATCTACGGCGACTCATATCGCAGAGGTCAGCACTCGGGCAAGATACTAATCGCGTGCGGAACTCTACTCTCACACAATATGGTCCTGCTCAGTCATCACTCCACATTATGGCGACATTCTGACCTAACTTTACTCATGCGCCAACATCGCTCACATCACCATGTCGTGCTCTCAACTTAGTACGTTCGCCATTAGTAGCACAGACGAGAGACAACAAGGCATCTGATAAGCAAGTTAAGAGATTCGCACACGCATCGCAAAGAAAAGGCATTCTTAAACACGGAAAAAGACCGTTTTGACCAAGAGAGTCGGATACACTATCCAGTATCACATCCTCAAGCCGAGGTCAGTACGGATGCCTCCCTAGAGATGCAAAGAGCGACAGTCCATAAGGATGAAATACCTACTTAGTCTTCTGGCCAAATATCTAAATTAAGATGAGGAGAAAGCAACGCACTCTCTGCATCTCACTTTCAGCACCAGCCAGCCCGCTGCTGTGGCAAGAACCTCTGAGCCTCTATCTGACTCTTCCTCTTCACAGCATCAAGTCCATCGATTCCACATAGATCGTAACAAACTCCTGTTAACAGGTGGTAGCCTAAAGCATATCCTTCCCATGCATACAGTGCGAACCAATCTACAGCTCTGTGAACTCTACTACGGGAAGAAAAAGAGGCGGCCAAAAAGCGTCTGAGATACTTGTCAAAATGGATCGGCTGAGAAGAGCAGACGTACGGACTGTCACAACAAGCTGATTGGTGGAGATTCAGGAACGAACGCCACCTCATGGGCCATCGCAAACTCAGCAGACCTCCACCAGTACTAAGTGCTATGCCGACTACGTCCAGGTTGACCAAGAGAGCACCAAATCTTCCGCCCCAGCGTGTCTGTACCCGGGCTCAAGGGTGCACTGGAACTCTGTGCCACACTGGCCTCAGGACCACGTACAGGAGCATGCAGTACGGCTGGAGGGTACCACACAACACCATCAGCATCGTGGTCAGAGAAGTGGTTGCAGGCCATCATCGAAGAATACCTGGAGGAGCTCCTCCAGTGCCCTCCACTGAAGAAAGATGAAGAAAGTTGCAGAGCAGTGGTATCAGAAGTGGAACTTCCCACACACCCTTGAGCCATTAGAATGGCAAGCACGTTGGCTGCAAAGCGCCAGCCAAGTCAGCGCTCCACTTATTTTCAACTTTACAAGGGCTTCTTCAGCATTGTCCTTCTTCACCATGGTTGATGCTGACTACAAGTTCATTGTACATCGATGCTTCAGGCAATGGGTCAGCTCAGATGCCCAGATATTTACAACACAGTTGACCTTCAAGGGTGGGCTGGAACGCAACCTCATCATGGGTTTCCCAATCCAGACCCTCTACCCAACGACACACAAGATGTGCCCTACTCATCATGGGGAATGACGCCTTCTCCCTCAGAGCCTTACCTCATGAAGCCCTACCACTTCAGACTCTCACCCGTGAAGAGAGGGATCTTCAAAAACTACAGGCTGTCTAGGGCAAGGCAGGTGGTCGGAGAACCCTTTGGCATCCTGGCCAACAGGGATGGCAAGTGTTTTTCTCCATTTTACATCCTCTTTCCATCCGTTGGTGCAGTGTGACAGGGGCTTTACTGTCCCCATTTATCTGTATTTACTCCCTTGTTTATGTTCATACTGATACTTGTTATCTTGTACATGCTTGACAAACAAATAAACAAATGAACACACAAATAAATAAAAGTTAGGAATGGGTGCTTTGAAACCAAAAGTGAGTAGAATTAAAATATTATGTTATTACTACCACCCGAGCTACTAATATTTAAAGACATTTCAGAATTAAAATGTACTTCAGAGACTCATGAAATGCTGACAGACAGAATTTCTTCCATGTTCAATAAGACTAAAATACTCTCACTAGAATGGCAATAATTCAGCTGAACTTTAGAACAGCGAAAGACAGGGATAATTTTCCAGGGCATGGTAATTGTCTGCGTAGAACTGTTTAAATATATAGGCACAAGGAAATAACAAATTAGTCTTCAAAAACCATCCATTCCAAAACAAACCTTTTTTTTAGAAGTACAGATGGTTCAAGTAATAATGCAAAAACTCATTATGATACAAGGGCTGTGTCTTGAAATCATTGATTTTGTGGCATTACAAACAGGAAAAATGGAATACCAGGCCCAGAAGAATACCAAAGAGAAAAAATATGAAATAAGTATGAAATCAAACAAAGAAGACCCGGGTTTCAGTAAATGGTGTATGTTTCAGACAATATATTATTCAAAATTAATTGTGTTAAGTGATGGCTCAGCTCTATGTTTGTTTCCTGGTCAATCTATCCTTTTCTGTTTTTTGCTTTTTATTTAAAAGATAGTTGATGGAGGGTTTACATTTCTTCCTTCCTTCCTTCCATCCTTCTGAGGTCAGTAAAATGAGGACCCAAATTGTTGGGGGCAATATGCTGACTCTGTAAACCGCTTAGAGAGGGCTATAAAACACTGTGAAGCATTATATAAGTCTAAGTGCTAGTGCTATTTCAACTCTGAAAAGAAAGAATCATAAAGAAATATCCAGTCTTACAGTATATTTATCTACTTGTATTGGCAAGCTAGGTTGGCAGGAGCTGGGGCAAGAACAGTTCAACCCATCATGCAGTGTTTGGATCTCAAACCCAGGCTATCAGCTTTCCAGCTTTCCAGCATCTTAACCGCTAAAGCATTGCACTACTCTTTGTATATGTTGATTAATCATTACATTAATTAAATACCCAGTTTGATATTTGTTGGATGAATAGATGATGACATAATCGAGTCTTTATAACTACCCATTTTAATCTAGTGTTAATAGTGTAAAGACTCCTGCCTTGGAGAGGAAGTGTCGGGCTCCATATTTAACTATGCCCACCAGTAATACAAGAATAAAAAGATGTTAATCGGGGATCCCTCCCATCAGCAACGAAGTGGATGTGGAACAGAGATTCCCTATAATGCTGCTATCTGGGAAGGGGAGGCTGAATGGGAATTCTCACATGATGTGGCTGGGGCGCTCTGCTATAGTGCGGGGTGGGGGGATTAGTGTGGGGAGGGAGGGATTTATGCATCAGGTGTTTACAGTAGTGGTTGCCAACCAGTGAGCCAGGGACCATTGGTGGTCCACAAGAAAATTTTGGTGGTCTACAGAAAAATGTTAACCCCAAAGCAATTAATCCAGGCTACATGGGAACACAAGGTTGTGCCACCCACATGGCCTGTGGGACACAAGTCTTGCGGCACTTGCATTGTGAACAACATAAGGTAGTGAGGGGAGGGGGGGAAAGGTAGAGGGCGGGAACATGCTCCACTCACCCCACGTGCCTCGCCTGGCCACCAGGCTGCTTCTTTCTGCTTCTGCTTTTGGCTGCATGCAAGGAAAGCAGCAAAAGTCTTTCTTTCTGTCCCCCAAACTCCGCCAGAAATGAGTCTTTGGGACCCTGCAAGGCTTCTTGCCGCGCTGACAAAGTTTTCTGGCAGAGTTTGGGGGACAGAAAGAAAGACTTCTACTGCTTCTGCTGCTTTCCGTGCATGAAGCCAAAAGTCTCTCTTTCTCCCCCCGCCCTCTCTCTCCAAGAATGGAGCTGGAGACAGTATCCTGCGATCCCAAATAAAGAATGATCGATCAGTAGGAAAATGGGGTGGGGGATTTTCCTGCAGACTTTTTGGGATTTTCCCAGGGTCTCTGGTCTGCGGGATTTAAAATTATGAGTTTGGTGGTCCCTGAGGTCCAAAAGGTTGTTGACCCCTGATTTACAGGGTGTTCAGGGAAGTAGAGGGGATCGGTGACAGAGAGAATAAAGAGAGTTTGAGGCTACAGCATGGGAGTACAGCCTAAGTAACTAATTAGCCATGTTAGGAAACGTTGAATACATGGGTAATTAGAATAGGGCAGTCTACAGGAGGTAGCTGTGATTAGATGGGTGGGGTTGTGCTATAAAGAGAGCTGGAAGGCAAATGCTCCCAGTGCTAACCTAAATTTGAATTCAAGCCATTAATGCCAGATGGGATGTGCATTACTTGTACAAATAAATGATTACATGCATCAATGTTTGTTAGTTTGTATCTTGGGAATACAAACATCTTGAAGACCGGCTGACAGGAAGTTGGACAAAAAGACCATCAAGGTCCTTTCCAGCCCTACATTTCTAAGATTCTAAGTACCAAACATTTGGCTGCTGTGTGTATTTTAATTATTGCTATATGATGTTAATTTATTTGTGGTTGTTCACCAACCATAGTCACTTATACTGAGATGGGCAGCTGTACAAATCTGATCCAATCCATCCAACCCAACCCAACCTAACCCAATCCAATGCATTACTTAAATTGATTAAATACCCAGTCTGATATCTATTGGATTCATAGATGATGACACACCCACCCACCCCCCAAGGTCAGGTAAATGTGATCAAAACTCAGGTGCTTGGTTACTTCCGGTTAGCAGGGCTTCGGTGGCAGGCAGGAATCCATGATCATGCGTGGTTTCTGTCTGGGCTCACCGCACGCCAGAGCGCCCCAAGCCAGCTTGGCCACCCTGTAGAGATCGGTGAAGACGGGGGAGATTCCAGCAGGGTCAAGGAAACCGTATCTTGTCCCTAGCTGGCTAAACTCCCTTTCCGAAGGTAGTAGAGCAGTGGTCAAAATGGCCGCCTCAAAGAAGCCCTCATCCGGAAAAGAATGTGCAGGAGGAAGAAAGTGCTGAAGTGAAAGTTTTGGCTGACCGGGATAAGAAACAATAATTAAGGCATCCTGGAACTGAAATTTTAAAAAAGGATATATCGCTCCAAAGAAGATTCGGAGGCAGCGAATGAAAAGTGAAAAGGGGAAAAAAAATCACTCTCCTTCCTTACGTTGACAGCGAACAGAGATGAATGAGAAATTGGAAAAATCTGCTTTGGCATCAACAGGTATTTAAGCTGGAAAATTTAATGCCAGGATAATAAAGATTTCTGAATATAAAAGGAAAAGAATGATTTTTTTTTATTTTTATTTTTTGCTGTAGGTGGGAAGGGAGAGGAAGAAAATAAGAACAGGATTTGGAAGGAGGAGATAACCTAGAATCTAAAGTTAAATTTTAACAGGACTGCTAAAAGATACATTTTAACTGGAACTTTGTAACTGAATACTAACCCCAGGAAGAGAAAGTGAAAAAAGGAAGAAAGTGTAAAAAGAATAGCTTGTGTGTATTTGGATTGTTTTGGTGACTTTGGGACTTTTGGGATTATATTGGAAGGATTAAAAACACTTAGGTGGTTGTTTTAAAAGAAGAAAAAAAAACATAATGGCATCACTTGTGGACGAACTGAAAATAGAATTTAAAAAATATAAAGAAGAGGAACAAGAAGGGAAGGGCTCTCTTGGTTCCGTTTTTCAATTCTTAGAAATGGCGATCTTTACCTACGAGAAACTACAAGAAAAAAGAAAAGAAAAAACTACGCAACAAGAAGTTGGGACAAAGAAGAAGCCATATTTGACGAACAAGTAACTTTACTTGGGAAGAAAGGGGAAGAAGGGAAAGAGAATGGAGAATTTGAGACCTAAAAAAACAACCAAAAAAGGAAAAATAAGGTGGAAAAGTGGACATAACGTGAGAAAACAACAGAAAAAGGGAATACAGAAAAGGGGAATCGAGGTGGAGAGACAAATGGGGTAAAAAGGGCAGAGAGAAGAAGCAAAGGAGGAGGTGTGAAGCAAGATGTAAAGAAACAGGACTTATTTAGAGATAATGGGTAAAAATTTAACTTGAAAAAGTGATTCTGCAAAAGGTACATATGATTGTATTGTTATATTTGTATTTAGAAATAATGTTAGAAATTGGAAACAACGTATGATTTAGTGAAATATTTGTGAAAAAAAAATAAATGGAATTAATTAAATGAGAGAATTAATTTAGAAAGGAATGGGAACATTTTAATGACATAATGTTTTCAAATGCAAGTGAAGTGGGGAGAAGTAATTATGGAAAGTTTATAAGCGTTCCATAGATATATGATACCTACTTGAAAAAGTAATGTGTTAAATGTTTAAAATTTAAATGAATCTTAACATTAATGATATAATTGAATTGTGTTTTTAATATATTATATATTTTATATTTTTTCTTTTATTTTTTCTTTTAAAATGTAGCGTGTAGCTTTAATGTACTACGCAGAATCCGAATGGAAGTTATGTTCTATATTAAGTGTTATAATTTTAGGGGAAAGATATATAAAGGCGTCATATTCCAATTAGTGACTACAGGAGGAATTTTGTTTAATGAGAAAAGATAATAGACAGCTGAAATAGGACAGACAAAGAATATAAATATAATGATCTGATTTGAGATGAAACAAATAAAAATAAAATTAAGAAAATTAAAAGAGGGAGAAGCTATATAGAAAAGATTAGAATGGTAATAAGATATGGAATGGTATATAAAATGAGCATGGATGAATTGGTGTCTGTACAAAGAGATGTAACCCAGGATCAGGCTGCTTTCAGAAAAGAGGTTTTATGTTTTCATGATCTTTGTTGTGTTTGTTTATGTTTGTTTCTAAACATGAATAAAATTTTCTTCAAAAAACAAAACAAAACTCAGATGCTTGGTGACTGAGTCATGTTTATGAGTGTAGCAGTGTTCTGGGGTCATGTGATCAACTTTTGCGACCTTCTGACAAGGAAAGTCAAAAAGGAAGCTAGATTCACTTAACAACCACTTTAGGAACTTAACAACTGCAGTGATTCACTTAACAACTGTAGCAAGGAAAGTCATAAAATGGGGCAAAACTCACCTAACAAATGTCTCACTTAGCAACAGAAATGTTGGGTTTAATTGTGGTCACAAGTTTGGGACTACCTGCATCTGTATACACCAAACCTGCAGGAAGAATCTGTTTCACAAGAAGCTGGGCTTCTGGAATAGAAGTAAACTGCTATTTATCTCACTTGTTCTTATTTTCTTATTGTGTTTCATTGTAGGGAGAAATGCTTGTGAGATTTTCTGCCCCATGGGTTGGAATGATTGGATAGAGAGTTTTTTCTTTCACATTTACCTTATTTAGGCTTGTGTTGCATATGGAGTACATCCAGTCATTGTAGTTCATAGACAATGGGAGTTTTAGCAAACTTATAATGTTTCTAACATTATAATATCTATAACTATTCTTTGGAGATCTTTCTCTTTTGATTTTCTTTTGATATTTTAGATTTCCTTCTTCAATCTGCATAATGTTGTGGTTTGCCGGCAGCCTGTGCAGACAGCAGCAGAATTGGACAGTGGGGAAGAACAGGGACCAGACCAGGAGTCTGGCAAGGACTTGAACGAGGGTCCTCCATCTGATGCAGAGATGGGGCCAGGACTATCTGGGAGTGGGGTGCTGCCTCTGAAGTCTCCAGAGTCTGGCAGCAGCAAGGCAGAGGAGCCAGGGGAGCCTGTTCCCAGTGCGCATATGCACAGAGCTGGTAGAAGATGAGAGCAGCTGAAACAAAAGGGGCAACTCAGGAGTAAGGCTGGGAGGTGATTGCTCCTCCCATAAGGTATAAAGGACAAGGCAAGATGACAAAACCTTTGCAGGAAGCAAAGTTGTTCATTTGGTTCAGACTCATTCTTGAAGCTCTTTGTAGTTTGGTTGGTTTTCTTTCTAGTTCATTTGACACTTCTGTTATTGGCAGCACTTCACAGGAAAACAAGGTGGGTACTTATTTTATTTATTTATTTATTTTGTCAAATGCTTACAATATAATAGAAATAAAAATAAACATAAGTTTAAATATAAGAAATAGAAACTAATAATTGGGGACAATAGGATAGAGATGGTAGGGATGATTTTGCGCTTATCTCAAAGGACTGTTTGAGATTCATTACTGGATGGGAATGGAAATAATTCCCAGCATTTCAATAAAACACGACTTGTTTTTAAAATAAGCATGTGTGTAATTACAGTCTCGGAAGTCTTGATCAGATAATAATAATTACAAAAAGAAGAAGAAAAATATTTTGTCTTCAAGCATTATTGGGCAAATAATTGAGCTCGGCGCAAACATCTGGCAATCAGATATTTAGAAGCTGTACTATTATATATTGTTTCACTAACCTTGCAAATGTAATTTTGAAACTATGGACATTGATAAGACACCAAAAATTTCCGCGCCTTTATTACCTGCCTGACAGATGTGTCTCTGTTTGTATAAAATGCACTGAATGTCTTTGTGGATGCTTGGAAACAGAGAGATCAGCCAATGTTAAATTACTTCTGCCAGGAATATCCTGGCGGATGCTGTTTTTAAGCAGCCCTGGGCATATCAGAGAAACTGACTGTCTGAAGATAGGACTGAGCTGAATTCGGTTGTATGTTAAAATAACATTGGCCAAGTTGGAACCAGGTTACTTTTATTGCATCAATCCACCAGAGCCTTCACCTCTTCCCTATAAGCATCTTCATTGTTGTCCCATGTAATGGTGGTTGCCAATCAGTGGGCCGGGGACCACTGGTGGTCCATGAGAAAATTTTGGTGATCCACAGAGAAATGTCATCCCCAAAACACCCCTCCCAAAGCAATTAATCCAGGCTGCATGGGAACACAAGGCTGCGTTGCACACATGGCCCATGGGAACACAAGGCTTGCATCATTTGCATTGCAAACAACATGAGGTAGTGAGGTGAGGGGGGAAAGGCAGAGGGGGGGAACTTGGCCCACTCACCCAACATGCCCGGCCTGGCCACTGGGCTGCTTCTTTCCATTTCTTCCTTCTTCTGTACATAAGAAAAGCAGCAAAAGTCTTTCTTTCCCCCAAACTCCACCAGAAATGAGTCGTTGGGACCCTGCAAGGCATCCTGCTCTAAGAGGCTACGCCGGCAAAGACTCATTTCTGGCAGAGTTTGGGGGAGAGAAAGAAAACTTCTGCTGCTTCTGCTGCTTTCCTTGCATGAAGCCGAACCCCCCTCTCTCTCTCTCTTTTTTTTTCTCTCTCTCTCTCTTTCTCCCCCCCCCCGTCTGTCTGTCTGTCTGTCTCTCTCACTCTCTCTCTCTCTGTTCCCGCCTCCCCTTTTTGTGTGTTCAGAATTGTGTCATTCAGACAAGGGCCCTGCCCTACCGCAAGGCGCATTGCGTAAATTTCAGCCATGGCTCCTCACAACTCANCGGGGGTCTTTTTTTTTTTTTTGCTGAATATTTAAAAGACACTGACAGTTTCCTTCCCAGCACGATTTGATTCACTGCCCAGTTAACCCAAAGGGAAACTGCAGGAGCTGGCAGCTTTGATTCATAGGTTGAGTGCAAAGGGCTTCATAAAAAATTCTTGAGAATTTCTTAGAAAGTTGGGGAGGGGGCTTGGAAAAAAATGGCCACAGTCATTTCCATCAAACAAGCCAAGATTGTGTTTTGAAGACCTTGTGAGAACATGCCCTGCACATCATTTCACATGCACACCATATACCCAAAAAATAAGAACAAGAAAACATAGGAAATATAGGAAAAGTTAGGGCACCTTTCTCTGTTACTTCCAATTGCATAAAACGGAGCTGGGAGAAATTTGCGTAGGAGATGTGATGACCTGGGCGTGGCACAAAGGCAACACAGTCACATAAGCAATAAGAGTCCCTTTATTATCTCCAACTTTTCCCCCAGTGTCCAGGTTACCTCCGGCTGGAGAAAAACTCTCCCAGGAACAGCCTTTAACTGGAGAAAATTAAATCCAAAACAAGGTACACACAAACTGTAACTAAAAATCCAGACAAACCAAGATGAAGTTATTAGTTTGATAGGTCAGGAGAAGAAATTTCAGACTTGAAAGCATGGCAAAACTCACACAGTTGGGAAGATGCCAAGAACAGAGATAAGCCTCGACTATACAATATAAATTCACATTTGCTCCCAACAACTTTGCTATGTGCAGCCTCTCTTTTTAAACACTGTGTTCCCAGCTGCAGCTAATGAAGGGAATCAGGGCTCTTTCCTCCCCAATAAGTCACAGCAGAATTGCAAAATGGTCTCCAGATTAAAGGCCTTTTTTAATTAAAAAACCTTACTTGCAAAAACCATGCAAAATATGGAATCCTTGGTGCTTGCTGAGCTTAGCTGTTTGCCTGCAGATCTCTTATTACCTCATTTGAGGTGCATGATCTGATATCCACAGATGACTCACATCATGGCCACAAGGACCCCACAGTTACAGAATCACAGAGTTGAAAAGGACCTTGGAGGTAGCAGATAGCGGATTAACAAAGTTGGAAGGGGGCTTATAGGTCATCTCATCCAATCCCTCCACCATCCAAGCAGGAAACCCTACATCATTTCTGACAAATGGCAGTCCAGTCTCGTCTTGAAAACTTCCAATGATTAAGCTCTCATAACTTCCCCAGGTAAGCTGTCCCATTGGTTGATTGTTGTCACTGTCAAAAAGTTTGTCCTCATTTCCAGGTTGAAACTCTCCTTGGTCAGTTTCCCATCCATTATTCCTTGTCTGGCCTTCGGGTATTTTGGAAAACAGGTTGATCCCCTCTTCTCTGTGACAGTCCCTCAAATATTGGAAGACTGCTATCATGTCTCCCCGGGTCCTTCTCTTCCCTAGACTAGTTCCTGAAACCGTTCTTCAGTCCCCTTATCATCTTTGTCTGCACTCTTTCTAGAGTTTCAACATCTTTTTTATAGGGTGGTGACCAAAACTGGATGCAGTAGAATAGAATAGAACAGAATTCTTTATTGGCCAAGTGTGGTTGGACACACAAGGAAATTGTCTTGGTGCAAATGCACTCAGTGTACATAAAAGAAAAGACACATTTATCAAGAGTCAAGAATCATAAGGGACAACACTTAATAATAGTCATAGGGTGCAATAAGCAATCAAATCATACTAGCAAATAGTCAATATAAATTGTAAGGAAACAAGCAACAACATTACAGTCATACAGTCAGAAGTGGGAGGAGATGGGTGAAAGGAAGGATAGGAAGATTAATAGTAATAGTAATGCAGACTTTGTAAATAGTTAGACAGTTTTGAGGGAATTATTTATCGAGCAGAATGATGGCATTTGGGTAAAAACTGGCCTTGTGTCTAGTTGTTCTGATGTGCAGTGCTCTATAGCGTTGTTTTGAGGGAAGGAATTGAAACAGTTTATGTCCAGGATGTGAGGGGTCTGTAAATATTTTCAGTATTCAGACTAGGTCTTCCAATCCAACCCCCTTATCCTCATGCAGGAAACTCTACCATTTCAGACAAATGGTTGTCCAATCTCTTCTTAATTACCTCCGGTGTTGGAGCAGCCACAGTTGCTGGAGGCAAGTTGTTCCCACTGATTAATTGTTCTGTCAGAAAATTCCTCCTTAGTTTTGGGTTGCTTCTCTCCTTGATTAGTTTCCACCCATTGCTTCTTGTCCTCCCTTCAGGTGCTTTAGAGAATAGTTTGACCCCTTCTTCTTTGGGGCAGCCCCTGAGATCATGTGACTTAAGGCAGCCTCCTCTTGTCATGTGATCAAAATTCAGGCACTTGGCAACTGGCACGTATTTATGACAGTTGCACTGTCCCGGGGTTACCTGATCATCATTTGTGACCCTCCCAACCAGTTTCTAACAAGCAAAATCAATGAGGAAAGCCAGATTCACTTCAATGATTTCTCTGCAATGATTTGCTTAACAACGATGGTAAGAAACTGAGGCAAAACTCAACTGAACAACTTTTGCCTTGCTCAGCAATGGGAATTTTGGCCTCGATTGTAGCTTGAGAACCACCTGTATGCTAAATCCAGGTTAAGCCATGATGTAATAGTGATGGTGCAATTGTGCTCTGGCTTTCGAGTCTAAAAGTTCTCAACCTATGACATCATTAAGATTTGTGCAAATGACACAAACTGTTCACTTTCCTAAAGGCAAATAGAGCCAGTATTGTACTGTGAAATCTACTGCTCTTTTAGCAAATAATGACCTCTTGAAAACATGACAGAACATTTTTCCCCCTTTTAATATTAGAATATGCCGGAAACACCTGAGGCCTGTTTTAAATGTAGATCTTTCTCTTTGTGTGTTTGCTTAGCGGTGAGGCACTCAGTGACTTGATATTTTTAAACGTATTATTGCTTCTGTCTTTAACTCCAAGCCTCACTTCTATTTGAAATATGACCTCGTAATGCTTCTTGCCTTCTAGCCTTCTTGAGATTTCCCCATAATTTAAGGGATATTCTTGCAAAATGTGATGTAAATCACCTCTGAATTTAATAACAACAGCTTTTAGGAAGGTGGAGAGAGAAGTAAAGCACTGTCTTTTCTGGTCTGCCGAATTGTTGGGCCAAGATTCTCGCTGGGTACAGTCAGGTAGGCAAAGACTGCATAAGTAGGTATTTTTATCTTACTACTTCTTCCAAATCACTTCCATCAAAGATGTTTGGAAGGTCTGAAGGATTATCTGAAAAAAAGGCAAGATCAGGCCTTGGTCAAACATAATCTCATGGGATCCAAGCATCTTCTAGATACAGCTAAAGTTACCAAGCAAGACCAGTAAGAAAATAGATCATTGTCAACTACCACATTTCCATGGTAATGAATAATAGGGTTAGAAAGCCATTTTCAAAGCAAAGCGACCTCCTGAGTACTATAATGCTAACTCTGGAAGTTTGAATCTTTTTTTTCTTCCTTCCTTCCTTCTTTTCCTTTCCTTCCTTTCTTTTCTCTCTCTCTTTCTTTTCATTTATTCATAATCTGCCTTTATTATTTTCACAAGTAGCTCAAGGTAGCAAACATATTCACATTCCTTTTCTTATTTTCCTCACAACAACAACCCTGTGAGGTGGGATGGGCAGAGAGAGAGAGACTGGCCCAAAGTCACTCAGCTGCCTTTCAAGGCTAACACAAGGCTTGAATTCACAGTCTCTTGCTTTACAGCCTGGTGCCTTAACCACTAGAGCAAACTGGTTCCCTTCCTTCCTTCCTTCCTTCCTTCCTTCCTTCCTTCCTTCCTTCCTTCCTTCCTTCCTTCCTTNCTTCCTTCCTTCCTTCCTTCCTTCCTTCCTTCCTTCCTTCCTTCCTTCCTTCCTTCCTTCCTTCCTCACTCACTCCCTTCTACCTTTCTCCTTTCCTTCCTTATCTTATTTTCTTCCTTTTTCTTTCTCCCTCCCTCCCTTCTATTTCTTCTTGTTCCTTCCTTCCTTCCTCCCTCCCTCCCTTCTACCTTTCTCCTTTTTTCCTTCCTTATCTTACTTCCTTTCTTCCTCCCTCACTTCTTCCTTTCTTCTTCCTTCCTTCCTCCTTCTCCCTCCCTCCCTCCCTTCTTTCTTCTTTCTTCCTTCCTTCCTTCCTTCCTTCCTTCCTTCCTTCCTTCCTTCCTTCCTTCCTTTCTTTCTTTCCTTCTCCATCCAGTATTGCCCTTTTTCCATACCTGTGTGAAGCCTCTCTCTAATTTAATGTAAGAACACCTCTGCTGGGATCCAATTTAAGGCTTAATAATCCCCTACGGCTGTGGGAGGACTTTCCCACAAATCCTCTTCAACCTCCTTTCATTTCCAGGAAAATCTTTGGCACAACACACAGGAAGAACTTCATAGCAGTGCAAAACCTGGATTTCTCTCCAGTCATAATCCAGTAAGGTGATGCACCGCTTTGATTCCTGGAAGAACAGGCTGCCAAGTCCTGAGATAGCCCACAATGAAGCATCTCTCCCACATTTCCACCCCAAGGAGCTTGTTAGTCCAGCTTTCTTTTCTTCTCGGAAACCTCAGCAAAGACAATCCTTTAAAACAGCTGCTCTCCCCAATTCCTGGAGCCTACAGCAGGAGGAGAGAAATGTCTTTATAATTTGCTCATGAGCTTCCTGGAATTCTTCATGCAAATAATTGCTGGATGGAGTCCAAGCAAAGGAGGACAAAAACCAATAATGATTTAATGGATTTTTTTAAAAAAACAACAACAAAGTTTTTTAATCGTTTCTTAAAATAGGAAGAAAGTATTATTTTGTTGTCTTAACAATTATGATGTTGAAAACTTGGCAGAGTAACTTCTAATTGCATTCAACTGTAGGAAAAGGGATGGCACAATCTGGGGGTGGAGTGATAAGAGGGAGCAGCCTAGAATCTCTATGTAGCCACAAGAAAACTAAGTCCAGTCCCCACTCCCCTTAAGTGCTGTTGAACTGTTGGAAGAAATATCCTTCTGGGTTCAGTTCCCAGTGAGGAAAAAGACACCGGAACCATGGAAGTTGCTTGGAAAGAAGGTTTATTGATGAACAGGATCACATGCCTTGCAGCTCTTGGGTGAAGAAAAGGGAAGAGATGCTGAGAGTCCCTGGGTTTTATGCCCCTCTGGCTTTGAAGAGTATTCTGATTGGTTGCAATTAAATGGCTGTTTCTGAAGGAGGGAGAACTCTGTTATGTAGAATAGACTGGTCCAGGCTTTAATGGCCCATCAACAAAGATGGGGCTGAATTTCTGCCTCTCTGAGTTTCTATTTCTTTTTTAGGGGAAAATATTCTGCCCTTTTAATATTCCTAGAATATTTCATTTTTCTAGGAGAGGGGTGGGTGCTAACTTCCTACAGAATCTTATGTAACCTTATCTAACTCTAAGCAGGTGCCAATTTCAAACTGTTTAATTCATTTTCTTGTGTTTAATACTCAGTAGCAGACTCAGCCCTAAATGGCTGGAGAAAAGGATTACCAATGACAAAAGCATGCAACCATCCCCTTCCATACTTAGAATTTCCAGGCAAGGGATGATCCACCCAAGAAATATCTGTTTACCGATGATCTTTTCAAGGAAGACACCGCAGTGAACTGATTAAATTACTTAACCATTTATATTCAGACATCACTTAAAGAGCTATCGTATTTCCAAAAGGAGTCACTTCTTAGACTGACACAGAAAGAACGTTCTGCTTGTTTGAACTGATTTGTGCATAACTGAGAAAGAATTTGAGATTTAATAACAGAATAACAGAGTTGGAAGGGACCTTGTAGGTCATCTAGTCCAACCCCCTGCCCAAGAAGGACACCCTACACCATTTCTGATAAATGGTAATCCAATCTTTTCTTGAAGGTCTTAAGTGATGGCGCTCCCACAACTTCCGAGGCAAAACTGTTCCATTGGTTGATTGTTCTCATTGTCAGAAAGTTTCTCCTTATTTCCAGGTTGAATCTTTCCTTGTTCAGTTTCCATCCATTATTCCTTGTCTGGCCTTCAGGTGCTTTGGAAAATAGCTTGACACACACACACCCCTGTGGCAGCTCCTCAAATATTGGAAGACTGCTATCCTGTCTCCACTGGTCCTTCTCTTCCCTAGACTAACCACTTCAGACCAATGGTTGTCCATTGTCTTCTTAAAAACTCCCAGTGATGGAGCATTCACAACTGTTGAAGCTCCCACTCTTATCGTGTATCAGATAGTGGGATGGGTGATATATACAGGTCATCCTTGATTCACAGCAGTTCATTTATTGACTGGTCAAAGTTACAATGCCTCTGAAAAAAAGGGACTTGTGACTGTTTTTTCACACTTATGAACATTGCAACATTCCCATGGTCCCATGGTTAAGATTCAGCTTGGCACCTGACTCATATTTACGTTGGTTGCAGTGTCCTTGGGTCATGGGATCCCCTTTTGCGATCTTCTGACAAGCAAAGTCAATCTGGGAAACCAGATTCACTTAACAACCAGGTTACTAACTGATCAACTGTAGTGATTCACTTAACAGCTGTGGCAAGGAAGTCATAAAATGGGGCAAAACTCACTGAACAAATGTCTCACTTAAAGACAAAAATGTTGGGCTCAATTATGGACGTAAGTTGAGGAATTACCTATATTTTATTTTTTTGCAAACTTGTTTATATATGGTTTGCCAATAGTTGACACCCACTTGATGAGACCTGATTAGTCAGTCAGTCATTCAGAAACATTGACAGAAATGGTGTTTAACTTAATTTATTGAAATTGTTTACACATTTAAAGAGTGAATGAAAATGCATGGGCTTGTTTTTGTATTAGAATAATAATTGTCTATTTTAAATTGTTTATTAAGAAAAACTGGCTAGAACAAACCAGATGATTAGTCCAGTTTAAAAGCAGGTAATGGATATTTTCCTAGCACTTCATGGTTTTAAAAAAATTATATTCCCAGCAATTAATGGAACTGGAGCTGTTTCATCTCTCAACAACTTGACAACTAAACAATCTGCTTTTTTGGCACAAAGATTATGATCTCATTTTTTTGGGTGGGGGTAGGGATGGGGATGAAAATTAATCTGCCAAAATTCTGACTAGATAATTACTTCATATGGCATGCAGTTTCTAAAAATAAAATTAGTACCTCTACATTCTGCAGAATATGAATTCAGATTATATTAAAAAATGTGCATGTGCCAGGTGGTGTGTGTGTGTGTGTACATACACACACACATATACATATAAACACACACAGAGACACATACATACACTTATATACCTACAGAAATGCATGTACACCTACATACATGCATATACACACAGACAGACAAGGAAGGAAGCTGAACTGCATTCAGCTGTTAAAAGCACTACAATGACGTGGGATAATACCCGAAGGAAGTTGAACAGCACATATATCTATATCTATATCTATATCTATATCTATA
>BHFT01047429.1:0-12938 GCA_004320025.1 Laticauda laticaudata | reverse complement strand
CGTTGGTTAACGCCGATGCATCCGTTCTGTACTCACTGCGTCCGTTTTTCATCCTCTCTATCCGTCCAAGCATCCGTTCACTGACATTTCATCCTCTCAAAAAGTTTTGAGCTTCACAAAACTTTTTTTGAATGGAAAAAGTATCCAACCCGTCCGTTCTACATCCGCTATGCATAGGGGGAACATCCGTTATACGTCCGTCGTCATCCGTTACGCGTCCGCTATATCTGCTATGGTATCCACTGTGCATCCATGCAACTCGCATCCACTCCAGTGGAAAACGGACACAGGGAGGAAGCGAAACGGACATGGAACGGACACGCAGCATTAGTAGCACGGACGTAGAAAGGATGAAAGCGGATGCAGCTCGCATACAAAGCATTAAAAACGAAAAAATGTTCGCAGAGGCGGACCTATCTCAGATATTTAGATGTCTGCAGAATGTCTAGAGGATGCAAAAGGACACCAAGCGGAAAACTATATTTCCTATAAAAAGGGGGAGAAATCACCTCGGATCTCACTTTTCAGTCCAGCAGCCCTGCGGTGCAGACCTCTGCAGCCTTCATCTGGCTCTTTGCACTTTCACAGCATCCATGATGTCCACCATGTCCTTTTGGTAGCCACCATCATTCTGCAACAGTGCAAACCCTCTACAAAGGCTCTTTCACCTGTTCTACGCAAAGAAAAAAGGGGCGGCCAGAAGAGTCTGGTCCGAAGATGGATCGGGAGAAGAGCAGAGTATGGACTCTTAACAAGCTGATGGTGGAGCTGAGGAACAAAGACTCTCGTTGCATTCCAGAACTTCATGAGGATGCCACAGCCATGTTTGAGGAAGTTGTGGAGTGGTGAGACCCAGGTTGACCAAGGCAAACACCAACTTCCGCCCAGCCTGGACCCTGGGCTGAAGGTGGCACTGACTCTTCACCACCTGGCCCTCAGGGACCACGTACAGGAGCATGCCAGTACGGCTGGAGGTGCCACACAACACCATCAGCATTGTGGTCAGAGGAGTGGTGCAGGCCATCATCGAGAAATACCTGGAGGAGCTCCTCCAGTGCCCCTCCACTGAAGAAGTTGCAGAGCAGTGGTATCAGAAGTGGAACTTCCCCCACACTGCTGGAGCCATAGATTGGAAGCACGTGGCCTAAAAAAGCTCCAGCCAACTCAGGGTCCACTTATCACAACTACAAGGGCTTCTTCAGCATCCTCCTCTTCACCATGGTCGATGCTGACTACAAGTTCATGTACATCGATGCTTCCGGGCAACGGGTCATCTTCAGATGCCAGGTATACAATGCCAGTCACCTCAAGGAAGGGCTGTAACACAACCTCATCATGGGCTTCCCAGATTCAGACCCCCTGCCCAACGACACACAATATGTGCCCTACTTCATTGTGGGGGATGACGCCTTCTCCCTCACAACCTACCTCATGAAGCCCTACACTTCCAGATGCCTCACCCGTGAAGAGAGGATCTTCAACTACAGGCTGTCCAGGGCAAGTCGGGTGGTGTGGAGAACACCTTTGGCATCCTGGCCAACAGGTTCCAGGTACTTCTCACCAACATGCAGCATCGCCCAGAAACCGTGAGGAACATCGTGGAAGCTTGCTGCATCTTGCCACAATCTCATGCACACCCACTACCCAGTGTTGCAGAACAGGTTCGTGGACTGCCAACAAGGCAATGGGGACATGGAGGCTGGTGAATGGAGGCAGGGCGAAACCTGATAGATACTATGGATGTTGCAAGGCCCCAACAGAGCTTCACGTGAAGGGAAGAAGTAGGCAACCTCCTGAAACACTGGTGCAACTCCCCAGCTGGAGCAAGTGGAGTGGCAAGACAGGATGTAGATGCTTAATGGATGCTTCCTTCAGCCTGTCTCATCACACTGATGCGATAGTGCCATGTATGTTGAGTGGCCCTACAATGAACAGGGCTTTTATAAAGTTGTATTTATGTTGAAATGTGTTGATGAATGATTACATTGTTTTTGATAATAAAGGGCCATAGGTGTGGCACCTGGGAGGGTGGACCATACAGTCCCACTATACTTGCACTGGAGGTTTAATCTATCCCACAAGCTATTACCCATCCCACAGGTATCCTAACCCATCCCACTGCTATCCGTACCCATCCCACAGCTATTTACCATCCAAAGGTATCCCTGCCCATCCCACTGCTATCCTTACCCATCCCACAGCTATTACCCATCCCACAGATATCCTGCCCATCACCACAGGGTATCCCTGCCCATCCACAGCTATTACCCATCCCACAGGTATCCCTGCCCATCCCAAAGGTATCCTTACCCATCCTACAAGCATGCAAAGGCTTAAACCATTTCTAAAAGTTTCCACCAAGACTTTTATTTACTAAAAGAACTGAACCAAGTGTGTGAAGCAAAGATAACCTTTATTTATAACAAAACTGTAAAAGCAAAATGACCCAAGTAAAGTGTCCCAAGCAAAGATAAAGTCAACAGGTTGCAACCCAGTCTCTGGCACTCTTCTCAGTCACTCTGAGGTGTGCCCATAGTCTCAGGGGTGAAGGGTCCAGGTGTGTGGAGGTGGCTGCTGCTGGAGTGCTGGTCTGAGGCGCCATTGGGGCCTGGCCCTGAGAGGACAACAGGGACGGATGGTGTGTGGAGGAAGCTCTCAGAGAGCCGACTCAGTCCTGTGATGTTGAGAGCCCCTTCCTCCATGACATGGGGTGTCAGTCCCAAGACCGATGACAGATGTTCTGAGGCCGGGCTTGGCTGTGGGGTGGAGGAAGGAGGAGTGTAGTGGGCTGTCTGGTCTGCAGCTGAGCGAGGTGAGGCGTGGGTGGCATCTGTGGTGTGGGTGGCATCTGTGGCATTGGTGGCATCGGTGCATCAGTGGCCTCTGTGGCACCTGTGGCATGGGTGGCATCTGTGGCATCAGTGGCATCGGGTGGCATCTGTTGGCATCAGTGGCATTGGTTGCATTTGATGTACCTGTGCCTGGACTGGGAAGGGCTGCCTGTGCTGCTGGAACTCCTGGTAGCCGTAGCCTTGGTAGGTGAGGGCCTGTGGAAAGCCTTGGAAGGGCTTGTGACATCACCTGGGGTGGAGGAGCAGACCTGGATTGGGTTGGAGCAGGTTCAGCTGGGCCTGGAGGGTTGTTCAGAAGACCTGTGATCCTCTCCTTGATCACCTGCGTACTGTGATTCGGACATGTCCATGAGGGTCTGGTTGGGTAGGTTGAGGAAGGGCTTGTGGTTTGAGAATGGTATGTCGGTGTTGTACCAGCTGAGAGAGGAGATCTATGCTGCTTTTGATGGTGTCCCTGATCTCCAGCAGGACAGTGTGGCTCTGCCCCTCCGGTCTGGCTCTCGGCCTGCTTTCTGTGGAGGTGGAGCTGCGGGCTGGGTTGTGGGTTGGTCTCTGGTGGAAGTGCCCTCTCCTTGCTCCCACTGTGTCAGGGGGTTCCTCCACACGTTCCGCCACAGGTAGTGGCAGCTGTTGGGGAGTTCTCTGTCATGGTACGCTCCGCACATTCCTGCCCTGGACATAGGGAGCTGACTCTTGCCAGAAGAGGACTGGCTCTCTGTGGGCTGCTTGAGAGAGAGGGTAGACATAGGGGCTGCTCCTCAGTGGCGGACCTCACCCTCCAAGAAGCTGCACTTGGTCATCATTGTAGGTCTCCCGGTCAGTGAGCTTGACAGCGGCCTGGCCAGACTTCTTCAGGTACAGCTTCCCGTACCAGGTGTGCATGTGCTTCCACCACCCGAGGAGGACCTCCAAATGTGTAGCCCAGGCTCTCCGCCTTCTCTCTCCAAAAACGCCTGCTTCCTCTTGGTGTCCTTGATAGAGCCTGTGTCCCTTCCGCCACATGTACTCGTTCTCCCTCAGCCATTCGAGCACCTCATCCTCATGTTCCTCTTCGATTGAGTATTGCCTCCTCTCCCTATCTTGTGTATGCCTCTTCCTCCCTCTGGAAGGGCCTTCTGGGCCCTCATCAGAGGGGCTTTGAGGTTCTAGGGCTGCTCCACCACACCACCACCACCAGCAGCAGCAACAACAATAGTTGCAGCAAAAGCAGCACCAGCAGGACCAGCAGCACCAGCAGCACCAGCAGCACCAGCAGGACTAGCAGCACCAGCAGCACCAGCAGCACCAGCAGAACCAGCAGGCACCAGCAGCACCAGCTGGACCAGCAGCACCAGCAGGACCAGGATCAGCAGCAGCAAAGTAAGCACCAGCAGCCCAGCAGGACCAGGAGCACCAGCAGCACCAGCAGGACCAGCAGGACCAGCGAGCAGCACCAGCAGAGTAAGCACCAGCAGAAGCACCAGCACCAGGAGCAGCGCCAGCAGAGTAACCCCCAGCACCAGGAGCAGCGCAGCAGAGTAAGCACCAGCAGAAGCACCAGCACCAGGAGCAGCACCAGCAGAAGCCCCAGCACCAGCAGAGTCAGCCCGAGCAGCAGAAGCTCCAGCAGAAGTAGATAGCAGGGCCAGGGGGTGGGAGAGTGGCCCTGTTCCTTCCTTCAAGGGCTGGCAGAAGATGGCACAGGCTTCCTCTTCTTCCCCATGGTTGTTGGCTGGAGATGTGTGTGCAGTGAATGCTTTGCATTCCGCTGGCATCCGCTCGGCATCCATTCGGCATCGCTAGGCATCCGCATAGGCGTCCGTGATGCATCCATTCCTTCCGCTGCACGTCCACTTCTCTGTGCTCCCCCGGAAGCCCTGCGGATGTGCCATCCACTTTCCATCCGCTTCCATCCTCTAGGCTTCCGTGGAGCATCCACTTAACATTCTCGCTACATCCTCTCCCCGTCCGTTCCTTTCGATGGCAACTGTTTCTCTCCGTTTTATATCCTCTTTCCATCCGTTGATGCTGTGTGACATGGGCTTAACTTAGATTCACATCTTTCCTGCAAGAGACAATTGTCCTGGCACTGTTTATCTTTAATTATCCCTTCTCCTATTGTCCTGCTAATTGATCACAATTGGCCATTTAAGAAGGCTATTAACAACATATGTCAAAAGGTGTATGTAACTCCCATATATAGGGAGTTACTTCCCAGGGAAGTACATTCCATTCCCAAGGGGGAATGCTATGGTAAAACATATCCATGAAGGAAAACAGATGGATTCCGATTGATTTAGATGGGACAATCATGTGTCTTCATAGGAGACGAATGTAACTGATTGCAGGCATGTGTTATTTCTTGTTTTACAACACCTGAAAGGTTAAAGAAATATTTTCTACAACAGCAAGATAAGAAATGCCTATAGACTGATAAATACTTCTACATATATCAGAAAACAACTGACTAACATCAAGATAAGATATGCCTATAGAGTAACTCTCCACTTAATGCTATAATATATTTTACTACATATCTTTATTTATTATCCTTCAAATCGAAATGTTGGGCTCAGATGCGGTCATAAGTTGAGGACTACCTGTGTAGACTTTCCAGTTTGTAATAGTATTCAGAACCCCAACTTCTTCCTGGATTCCCCCAAAACTGAGGGCAACTTTTCTCCAACTGCATAAAGCCTAAATTGTATTTCAATCTTCATTTCGTTGTAGGTAAAGGAAGAGAATTTGACAAAAGCTGGGAAGAGAGCATCGTCATTCCAAAATCTCATTCCTGTTCTGTTTGTTTGCTTGTTTGGCAAAAGTTATTGTGATGCTGTGTAATCCAGCATGGACAAAAATGACATTCCTTTCTCCATTACCTTGGCCTCTTGGTATGACTGTTTTTCTCTTCATAATCTGTTGTTGATTAAGGTTGTTTCATCATTCAGTAATCCCAAACTTGAGTTTTAGCCAGAGCTCAGTCCTGGAAGAATAATTTCTGTTGCCAACATGTAATTCTGGAATAAATCGAAGTAGCATTGAGAAAGGAAAAATGACATTGAGCATGTTCTAAAACAGAAGCACAGATGTGTGTGTGTGTGAGAGAGAGAAAGAGTTTGTGTACAGAGACTGCAACAGTAATTTTTATCCAAAAAGGCTGATATATTCTAGCGTAGTGTTTTTTCACCTTGGCAACTTGTAAGAGATGTAGACTTCATCTCCCAGAATTCCCAGTAGGCTGGCTGGAGGAATTCTGGGAGTTGAAGTCCACATAGTTTAAAGTTGCCAAGGCTGAGGCAGACCTATCTAGCCCCCTTTTTGGTGTGTAGGAGGGTTGGGGTAAAATTGCAAAGTCTCACAACTAAAGACTCCATGCCCATCCTCCATGCCACAAGTGTATGCAAGGACCCCTTTCTTGTGTTAATGATCATGGATGGATGTTCTTTTGTTTTTATTTTATTTTATTTCAATTTTACTCCCCCCCCCGAGGCATTGATTAAGATGGGCAGCTCTACAAATAGAATGAATGAATGAATAAATGAACAAAACCTAGCAGAGACTTAAATGCTCTTTTATTCAATTTTATTTACCTTCTACATCACAATGCCACTGAAAATCAACAATTTACTGCCAATTTTCAGTTGCAAAATGCCACCAAATAACTAAGAAAAGGAAATGGGGTTAGGTCTACCTGTCCCCTAATTCAGAGGTGGTATTCAGCAGGTTCTCACCAGTTCTGGAGAACCAGTAGCAGAAAATTTAAGTAGTTCAGAGAACCGGCAAATACCACTTCTGACTGGAGATTTTACAGTATCCTTTCCCTGCCATGCCCACCAAGCCACAACCACAGTTTTTTACTACAAACTAGTAGTAAAAAAAATTGAATCCCACAACTGCCACAGATATTATTTGGCTTTTATGAGCCATGGTGGCGCAGTGGTTAGAATGCAGCATTGCAGGCTAATTCTGCCAGCTGCCAGGAGTTCGATTCTGATCAGCTCAAGGTTTACTCAGCCTTCCATCTTTCTGAGGTCAGTAAAATGAGAACTTAGATCATTGGGGGCAATAGGTTAAATCTGTAAACTGCTTAGAAAGGGATATAAATCACTTTGAAATGGTATATAAGTCTAAGTGCTGTTGCTATTCTTCATCCTGAAAGAATCACAGGGAAGGGGAAAAAATAAAAATGGTAACATTCTTGGGGATGATGCTGTTTTGTGTTTTGGGGTAGTGCAGTGGCCGAGAGGTGGAGCTCTCACCTCACAATCAGGAGGCTGTGAGTTCAATCCTAGGTAAAGACAGGTGTTTCTCTCTCTGGGCACAGAGAATATATCTGGTAAACAAATTGTTGTCAGGAAGGTCATCCGGCCATTAAACACTGTTTTGTTCTATGCTCTAAAAGCACTAGCACATTATTTATATTTGTAAAAAAAAAATAGCTCATTCCCAAGGCAGTATTTTCCATACGTTTCTGTCCTTTCTATAAGCCAACAATATAGTGAGTAGTGAAAATATCTAATACAATGTCTAATTCTACAAAATTATAGAGACCATATGAAATGTTTGTAGGGAATTTCTTATGAAACATAAAACACCAGTAAAGTTTTATATTGTATTTATTTATTCTCAATCTCTAAACCAAAATGTACTCAAAAGGTAAACTTGCAGAGTTTGGGGTGCAGAAGTGGGTAGAAAGTGATGAAGATTTTGTTTCTTTGAAAGCCAAGTTGTCTAGAATCACAAATCTGTCTTTGGATTTGGGATGCTTTGGGCATTCTAATTTTTCAAGGATGCTAATCATCAAAGGCAGGTTGAAAAAACAATCATTTAGAAATGGCTTTAGATAATGCTAGAAAAACTGTCCATCACATTCCTCATAAATACATTCCATTCTCTCCAAATCCTCTTTATTCAAACAAGCTTACATTCTTGGGCTGCTAAAAGATGAGAACAAAATGAGGTTGTATCTGCATGATTTATTCAAAAAGAGCATCTCTTCATTTCTGCTTAGCTCATCACAGCTAAGTTTCTGCTGTCCTTATCTATCAACTAGATGATTGACTGACCCTTAGTAGAATATAGGATCTGAAGGCTTCTTCTTCTTCTTCTTCTTCTTCTTCTTCTTCTTCTTCTTCTTCTTCTTCTTCTCCTTCTTCTTCTTCTTCTTCTTCTTCTTCTTCTTCTTCTTCTTCTTCTCCTTCTTCTTCTTCTTCTTCTTCTTCTTCTTCTTCCTCCTCCTCCTCCTTCTCCTCCTCCTTTACCTCTTCTACTTCCCCTTTCTCCTTCCCCTTCTTCTGTCTCCTCTTCTTCCTCTTGTGCATCCTCTTCTAGTGCAATTTTGCCTTGACCATTAGTTGATCACAGTCTTCTATACAGGTAGAATGTAATAAACTTGAAGTGCTTTGAACTACACTCCTGTTCCTGGTTACATGCATCTGATAATTGTTATCAATTTGCAGTTTCCAACATCTTGCAAATTGGAGAGCATGTCTCCCATCCCTTGCCTTTATTTACCAGACAATTGGTGAGGGTCCCTTCTGAGATGCTTCCTCCACTTTTATTTCTTCTGTGGGGTGAGACATCTCTTCTCAACCCATTGCCCCGGCTGTAGTCCTTCCTCCTGTTTCCAAAGGGTTATTCTCAGAGCTGATTACAATGTCTCGCCAAAGTCTTCCTTTGACTTCTGATAGAAAGAAGCCAATTACTGGAAAGTGCTTATGCTGTGAAAGACAAGATATGGACCCCCTTGGATTTAAATAATGACAAAAGCATTATACTTCACTCTTAGGAAGGTCACTGAATTGCATCTCGTTTTGGAAAGAAGTTTGAAAGCAAATGCATCAGTTTCAGGGGTGGGCTTCAGAAATTTTAGCAACGGATTCTCTGCCTGGTTGCTGGGTGGGTGGGGCCATGGTGGGCATGGCCTAGTCAGCCTCCTGTACCATGGACAGGGGGGGCGGTTTTGCCCTGCCCAGGCTCCAGAGGTTTTCCTCGAGCCTCCAGGAGGGCGAAAACAGCCTCCCTGGGCTCTGGAGGCTCTCTAGAAGCTGGAAACAGGCCTGTTTCTGGCCTTCCTAAATTTCCAATAGGCCCGTTTTTTTGCTGTCTCTGATCATTTGCACATGCCCTGCACTTATCTGCATCCATAATAGGCCATGTGGGGACTCCTGGGAGGGGAGGGGCAGGGTGGGCGGCACCAGCAGGAGTGGGATTTGGGGGTTCTCTGAACCGCACAGAGTCTTAGCTGGGGTCTTAGTCTTAGCTAACTCATTCCTGAACCCCTGCAAACCCCCAGGAGCCTATCCCTGATCAGTTTGAATGAGAGTTGGTAGAAAAACATGGGTAAATATTTCTTACTGGCATTACTTTTATTAAATGCCAAAAGAAGATATGATGTCCTTCCTTTTTATATTAAATTTTAACTGTTATCATTATTATCTTGCTTTTTGTCACTCGTAGAAAACTTCAGTATTATCTGCTTAAAGATTTCCCAGGAGTCTGAGGTCATTCAAGTTTTTACTCTCCAGTTTTTTTTCCCATCACTTCTGGGAACAGCCTTCTAAGCCTTGTTAATGTCATCAGTGCCTTACAGGGGGTTAACATAACAAACAGAGCTATTATTTGCTAAACAATAGGCAGGAGTGTAAAAAAGAACAGCAGAAGAACTGATATCTAGGAATGTCCTTTAGGCCCGGTCCCACTGGCCGACGGATGCAAAACGTATGCATAAAGGACACAGCGGACGAGCAAAANCGCATCCTTTCTATTTCCGTGCTACTAACGCTGTGTAGACGTTCCGTGTACCTTTTGTTTCCTCCCTCTTTCCGTTTTCAGCTGCAGCGGATGTGAGTTGCGAGGATGCCCAGAGGATGCAGAGAGGATACAGCGGATGTTTAACGGATTATAAACGGACATAGAATGGTGCTGCGATAATAAATATAAATTATATAGAAATAATTATATATTGCAATATAAAACTTGCTGCGATTGTATTTCTGTGAAATTGCAAAGAAACAAAGGATTCCTTTCCTTTTATTTAGATGAGAAGAACTCTTTTCATTTACATTTCGTTAAAGATTATAATTACAAGGGCAAAAAAAGAAACAATGCAAACTGAAAAAAGAAGCACAAAAAGAAAGACTGAAAGGTACAGAAAAGAAAGAAAAAAAAGTAAGTAGAAAGATAAATGGATCAACAATTTTTTTGAAGTGGCTCACTTGATTATATTATGACATTGTGTACGATAGGTAGCACATATCTTGTATTTACCAGAAAGAAAAAACTTACGTTTTTTCCCTTAAAGAATTTATCTTTAAGATAGAAAGATTGTTTCAGATTTATATAGAAGGCAGATCTTCCTACTTTTAGTCTGGCATTATCATTTTGCATTCAGGGTCATCTTCCTTTATAATATAGCTTTAGAATATATTCCTTTATAATATAACATTTTATAACATAACTATAATCTAACTTTGAGTGTAAGCAAGGAGCATAACTTTGGGATACATATGTAGGTGGGACTCATGCCTCTGCAGTGCATGTACCTGGGCCAAATAGCTTCTGACTGAAGTTATGGGATGATCTTCTGCAGATCAAGGGTTATGAGATGGTAATCTTATAGAACTACCCCTTCTTTGCTCACTGTAGTACAATTATAATGATGGAAGCTTTCAAGCTGAGTGGGAATCTTCTTAAGTCACACAACATATCAACACACTCACTTTAATAAAGGGGAAATTTCCTGTCAGTGAGAACAATTAATCAGAGGAACGTCTTGCCTCAGAAGTTATAGGTGCTCCATCACTGAAGGTTTTTGAGAAGAGATTGGACAGCCATTTGCCTGGAATGGTGTAGGGCAGGAGTCCTTGACCGCTTTAAGACTTGTGGACTTCAAGAGGGTCTTAAGGAGGAGGTCAGTACAATCGAGTCCTTAAGACCTTCAACTTCACCACAAGTCTTAAACTTGCCAAGCTTGAAGACCCTTGGTGTAGGGTTGACTGCTTGAGAAGTGGATCAGACTAGACCTTTCCTCCTCTCCTCTCCTCTCCTCTCCTCTCCTCTCCTCCCCTCTCTCCAATCTGAAATATGGAGGAATAAAAACTGGCATTAAGCATCAAGATATATTTGTGCATAACAATAGTAGTATTTAGCAACACAGAGGAAAAAAATGAATTCAGTTTCTAGCTTGGCACGCTGAACACATAAAACAGCTCTTACTTCTTCCTTTTTATTTTGCCTGAAAAATTTTCCTTGCTTGAAAGTCTACTTCAATCAGAGCATGGAGAAAATCACTCTTAGTTAATCCCTGTGGCAATACACACCTTCTTCTCCTTCTCCTCCAGAGGTGGCATTCAGCAGGTTCTGACCAGTTCTGGAGAACTGGTAGTGGAAATTTGAATAGTTTGGAGAACTGGCAAATACCACCTTTGACTGGAGATTTTACAGTATCCTTCCCCTGCCATGCCACCATGTCTGACATGACAAAAAATGACACCTTTCTCTAGTGGGAATCTTGATTCTAACTCAGAGGCAAGCAGGCAAGCTGGCTGTGTTATGGATGGGTTGCAACCTACATGTTCACTAGACTGAAGGTTTTAACAGTTTTGGCTGCAGTCTTATTTTCACCTACTTGAAAATCACTCGCCTAAAAGATGCACTGTTAAAATATTTTCTTCCTCTTGAAAGTTCTTTCTTCTCTTCACACCTGAGATATAATTTAGAAAAGAACTCAAGACAAGGCTAAGGATTTCTTTGTTGCTTCAAGGCAGGGTTATTTCATGCATAGGCATCTTGGTTAAAAAACAACAACAGGGTTTAATTATGAGGGCACATCCACCATCTTGGTTTTTGGGGATTCCCCTTTCAACACCCTTATTTGCAGAATATTATTTCCTGCATCAGTCATAATATGTCTGCCAAAAGAAGGGACATCTCATAGATGACCCTCATTCTATCAAGGACCTAGGTGTCAACTCATAAAATATTTTTATGGTCTTTTTCGAGTTGCCAACAGAAAGGGAGGAGGGGGGGAGGGGTTTGAAAGAACAGTGCAGCAGCTTGGAAATCAAAAGTGTATTCCATAAATAGTTTTCAAAGATAGTAACTAGGTGACTGAAGTTTCTGCTCCACAAAATTCTAACTGGAAATTCGAACATGATTGATGACTCTTGGATATGGATGTGTCCCATTGGAGAATATGAATTATGATACACCCAAGGGGTGGGGGAAAAACCAAGATCAAGGGTGACAATAAAAGATGTGTCTCAGAGTTAGCTACACCCAGGAAGTGCCAGACATGTTAACTTCCAATAAATCCTTTTGAAGTTTTGGAAGTTTGGCTTGAGACTCATGATTTAATTGGGGTTACTGCTAGAATCCTGACACTAGGAGTACTTCTCTCAAACAATCTAAGCCTCAGAGCTCACTGTAACAGCCTTGCCAAAAAGGCTTTAAAAGTTGTTAACCTTATTTTGTGAAGCTTCTTCTCCGGCAACACTGAATTGTTAACTAGGACATACAAAACCTTTGCCAGATCAGTTCTCAAAAACAGCTCTTCTGCCTGGAACCCCCACTGTATATCGGACATTAACACAATTGAGAGGGTTCAGAGGTATTTCTTGAAAAAAGTACTCCATTCCTCCACTCACAATTGAATTCCCTATGCCTCCAGGCTCGAAATTTTGGGGCTGGACAATCTGGAACTGCGCCACTTGTGGTCCGATCTTAGCATAGTACACAAAATTGTCTGCTATAACATCCTGCCAGTCAACGACTACTTCAGCTTCAACCAAAATAATACATGAGCAAACAACTGATACAAATTCAAGCTAAACCACTACAAACTCGATTGCAGAAAATATGACTTCAGCAACAGAGTGGTCAATGCCTGGAATGCCCTACCTGACTCCATTGTTACAGCCTCAACCACTCACAGCTTCAAGCTCAAAATGTCTACTGTAGACCTCACCCAATTCCAAAGAGGTCCTTAAAGGGGGTGTGCATAAGTGCACCAGCATGCCTATCATCCCTGTCTTAAGGCCCTGTCACACTGCCCAACGGATGCAAAACGTTTGTAAAAAGGATACAGCGGACGAGAAAAATGTTCCA
>BHFT01047426.1:0-12546 GCA_004320025.1 Laticauda laticaudata | reverse complement strand
GGGTGTATTACCTAAGATGTTTCTACTGGGAGTGGAACATTCAAGGAAATGTACCACCCTGATTAGGGATATCGAGGCCTAGAAGTGTGGTGTATGCTAAGTGGGAATTACAGTTCTCTAAGTATATGAGTAGAGGTGAGATGAACCTACTAATAGTGATATCGCTGACTAAAGATCAGTGTTCCTTGTGTAGCGTAAATGGAGGTGACCAGCAACTGGACTATAGTGAACTGAAATTCGATTATATCCTTAGAAAAGTTGGGAAGTATAGAGGACCATAAAGCTTGGGGCATGTGAAAAATAGGGCTGTTAAGTTAAACGTAGCGCAATAGGTATATATTCTATATCCCATCACGGATGTAAAGGGAGTTTATTACACACTAAATGAGCGAGGTGGATAGATACGAAGACGCTATGCGTTATCTCTGCTGAATTTCATAAAATGACCTAGGTTAGTTAGCACGGCTAATGTGTATCAATTGGCAGGACAGCCAAATGACTATGATGAGGTGTTGTTGGCACTGTCTGAAAAGGCTACTAAATTAAGAGGGCACCATTTAGTTAAGTTGGGTCGTAGCTCGAGAAAGCGAGAAATGGTACAGTGATAAAGATGTTTGGCTGTAAAGACAGCATATCTGCATTGCATTCTCTGTTGCATACTACATCTGAGTAATAGTAATTTAAGAAACCGTTTAGGTCCGCAAAAATTGATCATACAATTGATTGCCTGGAGACTGAGAAAAAATAGTCTCTGGTAGTGGGCTTGAGGCAATCAGAATATGATTGCTTTGTATTATACTTACAGTGTGATGAGTTTTATGGAATTAACTTATAGGAAGATGAGGTTTTTTTGTGTAGAAGACATGGGTGATTGCCATGGTGTTGGGTGAAAGAGAAAAATATCTTGGGAAGGGATTAAGGTAATGTCATTGTTGCTATTATTCACTGATGACATTGCATTAACTGGTGAGCCAATGAACAAGAAGACTACTAATAAATTAATCTCACTGTTAGAGAAGAAAATTTAAAGATATTATGAGTAGTTATGGAGAGAATCAAACAAATAATCTTATGTTTACACAGAATAGATAGTACACATACTGCCCAAGAATAGAGTAGATAGGAATTATGCAATATAGATAGATATGAGCCGATTAGATAGAGTTGATAGGACATAGATAGATAGTATATGAGAGAGCCTACGATCTCACAGTCAGATAAACTTTTAACCAATTACTAAAAAAGTCTTTAAAATTGGAACTCTGGTGTAAGCAGGCTAAGAACCACAATGATGTCAGGTAGTTTTATGCAAGTAGTGATGTTCAACTGATTGCTCCTAATTCTTTTCCTGATTAGAAACATTCATGAGTCGATTTTAATTGTTGATTATGGTAGTTTTGTAGCACATCTGCCTTTTGTATTTCCATTGTATTGGGTCAAAGGCCAGGATATTTCACTTCAATCAGTGTTGTAATAAGTTAGTTTGGTTCAATTAGTCGAGTTGGATTTAATGTCTGCCTGGTGTTAAGGAGTGTTGGTGAGGATGATTCGCTTGACGGTAGGGGTCTGAGGATTACTGTGTAGCATCAAGTCAGTGCTATTCTGGGCTAAGTTTGATCAGGCTGTTTCGACTCGGTCGCAGAGAATGTCCTTTGAGGCGTTGTATTAAGATAGTCGGAAAATCGAGAAAAACACATAGCCATTTGACATTTTGTGATGTTGGAGGATAAGATGAACGTGAGTTTTAGACGAGACAGAGGTGCTGATGCACCAAGATGTTTGCTAGCATGACATATAATTACATGAAAAGTACTCATCGGCATACTGTAGTATTATTGGGAAAGGTGTTGATTGGATGGAGAGACTTAGACAGAGAACATCTAGAGTTTAAGAAGGATGGATGGCTGACTTCTCATGTTTATCTTGGTAATTGTGGCTACTGTACATGGGAGTTTAGTTTGTTATAAGTCCATACTGCTATTGACATGGGAAATTGTATGTACACGAGTATTCTAATTGTTATTTGACGAAAATAACCAATCAGCAATACAGAATGGGCCTTCAATATTGTTCGTTAAAACAGAACAAAACATACACCAGATTTAGAGATATTTAAAATGTGAAAACAAAGTGGTATGCAAAGTAAGAAGTGATTAAGCTAGAATACTGTATGTCAAAAAAACAATATAGGGCAGATCATTTTACAAAGGCCCAAGGCTCTATAAAGCATAAAGGCTTTGCTGGATGGGATTATGGGAACTTAAGATGGTAAGGTTATATATAGTGTCCTACCGACAAGAAGGGTGAGAATGTTAGGGAATGTAAGTCACCTAGCAGTTATTTAGGCGTGAAATTATAAAGCTAGGATAAAGACAATTTAAATACTTCGTGGTCTTTTAAGAGCATGCTAAAACTGTAATGTGGTGTATTGTGTATCCTGCAAATGGTCCAATAAGGATGTGGAAGCCAGTAACCGTGGTTGTTTTAGTCTCAGTGAGTCTGCTGTTTTTTGTTGGACGAGTGTGTGTCCGTTCCTCCTAATTGTGATGTTATGATCACTTGATAGTAAGTCCTGTTTGTTACTTAACTGTGTGTTTGATTACTCGGACATCTGTGATCATTGTGGATTATCTTCAACTGAACACTGACTGCTTTTCCTTTGAATACTTGGACTCCTTAGTTTTGGACTGATGGCTTAAATATTTACTTGGAAGCTAAAAACGCTACATTTACGGTACAGTGTTTTGGTGTGGCTGTGTGCTGTGTGTTAGTTCGTTCACTTCTCTACATTAGCGTCTCCCTATATGCGCTCATTCTCCTAACGGGGGAATACTCAACAGCGGTTGTTTGAGGGAAGGAGTTGAAAATTTTATGTCGCGGGATGTGAGGGGTTCTGGGTAAATATTTTTAGCAGCGCCTTTCTTTTGACTATCGCTTGCACGTATAAACAGATCCTCGATATGGAAGGGAGTGTTGGTAGTAACTGTTTTTTCTGGCAGTCCTAATGTAGGTCCTAATTACTCTCTGGAGTCTGTGTCTGTCTTGTTGGGTTGCAGAACCAAACCAGACAATTATAGAGGTGCAGATGACAGACTCAATAATGTCTCTGTAGAACTGTATCAGCAGCTCCTTGGGCAGTTTGAGCACAAATCGAATTTACTTATGGTCTCACAGTAAACTACTTACCAGATCCTTCTCTGCTCAACTTCTTCAAGATTAGCCAAATTCATCTAGATCAGGGCTATCAAACTCATAGTCTATTTGCCGGATGCGTCACACACTGACCACACCCACGCCCAGTTTAGCAAAGGGGGAAAAAGTCATGATACATCGCACCACACTGCCGTGATGACACGAGTTTGACACCCCTGATCTAGGTATTGCATCTGTTGTAACAAGTAATGTTTTTTAATTGTTCCAGTTACATCACAATTCAGTGAAAATGTTTGTCTTGCCCACTCACAATCCGTATTTTTTGGAACAGTATATTATATATCTTTTCAATGTTTCTTGTAAAAAAAAGTAACATGCATGTGCAGATATGTGTTTTACATTTAAAATTATGTGAGTTTAAAGGTCTGTTTAGGAGCAAGAGTATTAGTGGTAATAATCCTGAGTGTCTCTCTTCATATCTTCATTGTGTTTAACTTGAAGCTTCTGAATAATTGCATCTTCCAATTCAACAGTTCAAACGTTCTTTCTATAATATTTTTCCCATTCCAGTTTCTTCTTATGGTTGTACAAAATGTTATTTATGATTTGTTTCTTCCCCATGCCTAATTCCACTCCTTGACTTTCTTTTCTCATCCTTCAGTGACATGGCTTGTCCTCAGTGAGATATATCCAGCTAGCATACGAGGGAGAGCTTTTGCGTTCTGCAATAGTTTCAACTGGGCTGCCAATTTACTGATCAGTCTTACATTCCTTGACATCATTGGTATGTATAGTATTGTTTTGACATTCTTTGCTACTGATAACCATAGCAGAACTGATAATAGGGCACACTTAGATCAGTGTTTCTCAATATCAACAGGTGTAAAAAGTATGTACTTCACCTCCTAGAATTCTCAATTCTGGGAGATGAAGTTCGTATGTCTTAAAGTTGCTGAGGTTGAGAAGTCCTGATCTATACCAAACAAAGGGTCACTGCCTTTGTTTGAGGATTTTGTCTCCTGTTGATTATATCACTTCTGGAGTCATGATCACTAGAATGTTCAATTTAGACTCAAGCTAGCCAAACTTAAATCCCTGCCAAACCAAAGAACTCAGTTAAAGGCAATCTTAGTCTGTTCTAAGCCAGAAGCTATGCTGCTTCTCATTATTTTCTTGGATGGACACAAGTAATATTTAAAAGATGGTATCATAATGGTGTTATTAGAAGAAGAAAAAATCCAAAGTCCACAGTTGGATAATGTAATTCTTAGACAATACAGTGTTTTTTTAACAAAACAGCAGATAAATATTTACATGCTTCGGAACTTTGCATCAGAGGAGATAATACTTAGACTGCAGAAGAAGGTAAAAAATCCAAAATTACACCAGATGTTGTGGTTTGCTATTTAGTGTCATTCTCGAGAATGGGATTGCAGATTGAATATATTAAGTCGCTAGTAGATATTAAATTAAAAATTACAACTACTAGTCTGAAATAGCTGTTGATCCAGACATGTACAACCCCAGGTCTGAAATTTAAAAAGCCACTTGTTTTCCATTCCAATAATAAAGACAATTCTGAAGCTAATATGAAGCTACTGTACTTCTGAATCTCATGTGAAAAAGTAAGATTATAATCTATCTGATTTTATGAGTTCTATAGAGATTCTTAACCACGTAAGTCATGGTTGAAGAAGAAACCATAGAAGCTTCTTGGATGAGAAGCAAAACATTTTCAAAAAAGAAGAAGAAAAGCTAGAAAGTCCAGTTATCTTTTGAAAAAGCATCTTTGGAACTTCTGTGAGAAGGGTTCCATTTCTTCAGTTAATTTAGCTGGTTTAGACATTGTTACTTTCAGAAGTTTTTAGAATTATTTTTGTGTTTGGGGTAATATTTTAAAATATTGTCAAAATATTTCAATTGTTGCCAGATATTTTAATTCCAGAAATATTATATCAGCACCCATTTGTAGTTCAGATATACACTGCTCAAGAAAATAAAGGGAACACAAAAATAAGACATCCTAGATCTGAATGAATGAAATATTCTTATTAAATAGCTTTGAGTTCATTACATAGTTGAAGTGTGACAACAAAATTACCACAAAATTATCAATGGAATCAAATTTTAGCAAACCATAGGGAGGTCTGGATTTGGAGTTGACACTCAAAATTAAAGGTGGAAAAAAACACCTGACAACCTTTGATGTAAGTACTTTAAAATGAAGTCAAATATGGCAGGCTCCGTAGTGTGGTGTGGCCTCCACGTGCCTGATATAACCTCCCTACAGTGCTCCTGATGAGGTGGCGGATGGTCTCGCTGAGGGATCTCCTCCACAACCTGGATGAAAGCATCCCCCAACCCCTGGACAATCTGTGGTGCAACATGGGCATTGCTGGATGGAGCGAGACATGATGTCCCAGATGTGCTCAATTGGATTCAGGTCTGGGCAATGGGGGGGCCAGTCCATAGCATCAATGCCTTCATCTTGCAGGAACTGCTGACACACTCCAGCCTACATGAGGTCTAGCATTGTCATGCATTACGAGAAACCCAGGGCCAACTGCACCAGCATATGGTCTCACAAGGGGTCTGAGGATCTCATTTTGGTTACCTAATGCGAGTCAGCGACCTCCATCGAGTGTGGTCACATGGGGGCTGTGGCGGCCCCCTAAAGAAATGCCCACACAATTCCACGACCACTACCTAAACCCAGCTGTCAATCGCATAGAGCCAAGGGTCATGACTGGATAGATTTGCAGGCAGCAGAACGTGGTCTCCAGACCCTGTAACACGTCTGTCACATGTGCTCAGTGTGGACCTGCTTTCATCTGTGAAAGAGCACGGGGTGCAGTGGCGAATTTGCAATGTTGGTGTTCTCTGGCAAACGCCAAAAACATCCTGCACTGTGTTGGGCGTGTAAGCACAACCCCCACCTGTGGATGTCGGGCCCTCATACACCCTCATGGAGTCTGTTTGAGCAGCCACATGTACATTTGTGGCCCACTGGAGGTCATTTTGGGCAGGGCTCTGGCAGTGCTTCCTCCTGTCCCTTCCTTGCGACAAAGGTGAGGTAGCGGTCCGCCTGATGCTGGGTTGTGGCCCCTGTGGCCTCCTCCACATCTCCTGATATACTGGCCTATTTCCTGGTTAGAGCCTCATTGGCCTGGACAACATGCTGACAGACACAGCAAACGCTTCTTGCCACCGGCTCGCATCCTGGTGCCATCCTGGATGAGCCATCCTGGATGAGCTGCACAACCTTAGGCCACTTGTGTGGGTTGTAGACTCCGTCTATGCTACCAGTAGAATGAAAGCCACCGCCAGCAATTCAAAAGTGACCAAACCATCAGCCAGAAAGCATAGGAACTGAGAGTGGTCTGTGATCACCACCTGCGAGAACCACTCCTTTATTGGGGATGTCTTTGCTAACTGCCTCTGCTTCCACTGTGGTCTCTTCATTTGCACAACAGCATATGAAATTAGTTGTCATCAGTGTTGCTACCTAGTGGCGTGGACAGTTTGATTTCACAGAAGTGTGATTGACTTGGAGTTACATTGCGTTGTTTAAGTGTTCCCTTTATTTTTTTGAGAAGTGTATATTCGTCTGTGTGTGGAAGAGGAAAGCCATCTGGTCCTGCTATTAATAGTAAAACTCATCTGAAAAGTATTTATGGCAATTGTCCATCCCCAAGGTACTAAAGTTAGAGAAACATTGCAAAACCATGCTGTTTATGTTTTTAAAAACCTTTTATTATTGTTATTACCTCATCCCTGAGAGGTTTTGCTATCAAAATGCTACAAAATGATAATTTAAACTCAATTTAATTAAAATGACTGGCACCTTTTTAAAAATGCATCTATTATTGTGAAACTTCTGATTTTTCTGAATGCATGAATCTAATAAAGTGTAAATTTACTGTTGAAAGGAAATTTTGCAAGAAAATTTTGCAGCTCCTTTTAAATAATAGCCTTTGGTAAGCTCCTGATTTTATGACAGCCTTTATCCTATCCCAGCAAATGTGGCTTTATTTCATACATTGATTTTGTTATATTTCTCCATGCAGATGTTATTGGCTTGTCGTGGACTTTCCTTTTCTATGGACTGGTGGGATTGGCAGCTGTATTATTTATTTATTTATTTGTACCTGAAACCAAAGGACAGTCTCTGGAAGAGATAAACCATCAGTTCTCAAAGAAGCGGTATGTTGTAGTGGGTTTTGGCCATGATATTTGTCACTGCTAACACTGACCAATGTAGAAGTATTTTTCCCATATCATAGAGAATTTGAAATAAGGCATGGTCAGTCCATATTGATCTGTTCCTTGTTTTGGCAGGTTGCTGCAAAGGAATACATGCTGGCACAAACTATGGAAAAGAAGAGAAATCTGCACACGTGCTCAATATCAAAGAGTAGACCATTCTAATACTTCCTGAAAAAGGAGCCATCTTGTGATGTGACACAAGTTATATCATATATCTATATCATGCTGGAAGTTTTATGGTGACTTTCCCAAAGAAACAGATTCTGGACCATTTCATGAAAACCTTGTATTTATGTGGGTGACAGTATAATTCTTTTTTAAAAAAATATATGCATATTTTGTTTTGTGTAGAATCTAGCACTCCAGCCCCTGGAGGAAGAATATCTGATATATTCATATATTTCATAAATATTTGATAAATAAAGTATATTTGAGCATCTTGATTGGATAGTTTGATGTAAAATACTGGTTTTTTTTAACTTAATGGATTTGTTTATGCTAAAGGAGATGCATTTGTATCTCCAAAACCATTTGTTGGAGAAAACCTCCTCCTTCATCTATTTTCCAATACCTCTTTCAGTTTCTGGGTAAGTAGCATCCTCCCTCTCCAGACAATCCATTGGGACCTGATTATGCTAAACAGTAAGGAAATGCTGACTTTTTTAGAAATCAGATAGCAGAATGTCAGAAAAAAACACCCAAAAATTTATAGAATCATCTCATTGCTTGCATAGGCTACATCTGATCAACCTGTGATTATATTTTGAATTTCCATAGAATCAAAAATATGCACTAACTTCATTTTGCTCTGTACTCCATCTCAAAATGAAAGATTATTACTACCTAAATATAGAAAAAAGAGTTCCTGTACTTTTTCAATTCATTTCTGATTTGTATAAAACATTAATCAACCTGCCAAATGTATTTCACTGTTCTATTTTGTGAGTGAAGGAGTGGCTTAGATAATTACGCAATTAGGATGAAATGGTACAACTCAAATTATGGTTTATAATAACTAACACGCAGCATGGAACTTATTAAAGTTCATCTTCTTGTCTCTTGCTGTCTTATCTATTCTTGGAATCCCTATTCAATTCGTTGGACCAGGTAACTCCAATGTGTGAGATGCTACTGATTCAGGAACCCACTATATCTGGTAAAGTAGAATATTTTATTTTAATATAGAAAGCTGGCAGTCCTCATATAGGATTTTAATATTTTATGCTTTCTATTTCCAGTAAACTTTTATTTGTAATTCAACTGAAGAGGGTTGATCAGGATTTCTTTGCATCTTTAAGGGATTGCTTCTCCTACATGGCTAAAATGTACAGAAACACCATGGCTACATTTATTGTGTTTATGGGATAATAGTAAAAGTACATTGTATTGCCTCTGATTCTCAAGCAGTAAAGTAGCCTGCACTTCTACAAACTCTATGAATAAAGAAAAGGAGAGGTGAAAGCCTATTTCAGTGTTTAAATTCTATGCTTCTTGGCATATCTTGCAGAGAAATTGAGACAAATTTTTTTAAAAAACTCACTCTTCTGTTATCTATTGACTAGCAATGAGATGCAAATTAAAGGTGAAAAACTAGCCCAAAATTACTTTGGGAAATAGTGAATGAACAGATTTTCTTTGCTTCAGAAGAGGACAGAAAAGTAATACCTTCATTAAAAATGGTTTATCTAGCTAGAACAGAAGCTAAAGAAGACATGACCTGGATGATATAGCCCTAGAGAAGAACAGCAATCAATGGAGAAGTTGAAGTTGTTGCCATTTCATCCATCCCTCAGAATGACCAATTTAAGCCACTTTTTAACAAGATAACTTGGTTCAAATACATTCTCCGTTAAAACTGCAATCAACTAAGTAGCCTTTATCATACAGGCAACATAACTGATGATAATATCAGAAAGAAGCCTTTGGCATGCAGCTAGAATTTAAACTTTTAAGAAAGCAGGACATACTTTTGTCATTTAAGCATATATGGGAGGTGAAGTACCCTTTTTGTTACAGATGTTTAGTGAAGTACTTTTGTCACGAACTTCAAAAAATAACCATGAATACACACACACACACATACACACACACACACATGGGATCTCAGAGGAAATGGCAGCCATCTTGTATCCAGTACTTGAATAAAAAAGCAAAAGCAACTGGAAGATTTCTCTGGGGATTAATATTAGCCTTGGTTGGGAATTGTGTTATAGAATTTATTTTTCAGACCTGCTGTGTGCAGATTTCTCAGATAAGGTTCAGGTGCCTCTTTTCATTCCACTTCCTATTTTATAATCTCTGCCACAAAGCTTAACTTTGGTTGCTAAGGGAAATGTGATGTAATGCAAACTCCTTGTTCAAAGTTTTACTATATTTCTGAGTAAAAGTGACCGAAGGAATAATTTGAGAAAAAAATGCTGCTTTCTATATTCAAAGCCTGTTTTATGTGATTCTGCAGAAATTGAAAAGTGATAGTGACTTTACAAGGCAACTCTTCGCTTTTTTGGCTTGTGACACACAGAATACTAATCTTCCATCCTTTCATATCCCATGTTTAAAACATAGCACATACTTACCTGTATGCTTGTATAATTTATTATGCAACTTTTTTATTTCATGCAGGGTAGGGAACCTAAACCTTCTGGATGTCCTGAGCAGTTCTGAGCATCTCTCATTACTGACTAGGTAATGCTGGCTAGGCTTCTGGGAATATCTGAAAGACCATATGTTTCTCATCTCTACTTTAAATATATCAGATGCAGTAGGAAGCCAGAATGTTATGCAGTTCATATTCCCCAATTAGTGAAAAGTTGTAAGAGAAATACTATTTGAATTTGGATTCCTTTTAAACGAGTGATCTCTGTAATATATGGTCTTTCTGCAATACTTTATTCACAAGAACAGAAGTAGAATTAAGATAAAGAGGAGCAATATTTAATATGCTTCTTTAGGTATTGATAAATATTTATTTATGTAAGTTAATCTACACGACTCCTCACATCATACTAATGATTTAAGGCAGGGTTGTCAAACTCGCAGCTCGCAGGCCGGATGCATCACGCCCTGGCCATGCCCACATCCAGTTTAACAAAGGGGGGTGGGGAAAGTCCCAATACATCATGTGACACTGCCATGACAACGTGAGTTTGACATCCCTGATTTAAGGTGCCCTCTATCCCATCCTCTGTGAACTGGAAGCAAACGTGAAGCTCTGTAGCTACCAATCATGTGCAAGATCCCAATTTAATTAAGGAGCCAAGAAAATTGGGAAAATCTCTTTAGCAGATCTTGCACATGATTAGTGGATACAACACTGGCCTCCAAGAGAGAGACAGACAGCTGAACATGCCTCCTTTGTTACTGCTGAAATGCTTTTTATTAGCAGAGTATTATGCCATTCAAAGGCATCTACATTCCAAACAGATTGCTATACATCTCAATCATTACTTTCAAGGAAAAATATATCTACTACTTTTCCAAACTCATTTATTTGAAATTGCCTTAATTAAAAACATACAGCTTTTACTTGTTTGTTGCATTGAGCACTCTATCTAACATTGCTCAGGCAAAATATCAGTAAAATAGCCTAATGCATAGTGAATTAATTCAAGACAAAGATTTCAACTCCATTCTTCAGATCACTGGTCTGCTTCTAGTAAGCAACTAGAAAGTATAATGAACTTTTCTCTCTCAAGGACTAAAGAGCTGATAGCAGCAACAGCATGCTTTAGCCAAACCATACCTCTTGACTCGATGGGAGGACATCTCTTAAGCAGGCTGTTTATTGAAACAAGCAAGGTGCATTATTTAAAGGCTTCCACTAGGTGGGTCTCTGAGATTAAACAATCACATCCTTTTCAATCCTCTTAAAAGGCTGGTTTCCTTTTGTCTGTTCAAAAGAAGCCAACACAAATATCTTCTAGTAGGAAGTGAGTTTTTGCCCTGGCACAATTTCCTGTGTTTATAATAACAAGGCTTAAAACAGCATTTCATTAAGTGTTGATTTTTCCAAAAAGGTCTTTCTAAATTAAGACCAAGAATCATGAAGATATAACAGATGTTTTCAAGAAGGTTGTTTGTGTGTATATCTGAATGCGCTTATGAAAAAGGAGCACCACTTAATGTTAGATGTTATTGCTTCGTACTGGGAACGAACGCACCACAGAATGAGGCAAGGTGGCTAAATTGGTTCCTCAGGCTTTACTGAATTTGCACGCTAATGGCAAATGAACCACTCAGCCATGAGGCAACAGCTGTTGGCCTGGTTGACGGCTCCTTATATAGTCAACTGTCAAACTACTGGCCAATCAAGTTGTAGCTGGGCTCCCCATGCTGAAAACCAGACCAGAGGGGGAACTTCAGAACATAGCACTCCTTGCCACCTCGACAGCGCATGCGTAGTCTTCGAGGTAGGCAGGGAGGCACCAGATCCTAATTGATCTGCGCAGCGATGGCTCGTTAGACACTGTGGGAACCTCTTTGGCTGGAACCTCTTTGACCGGAACCTCCAACTCTGCAGTTGGACCTCTGCTAGTGATTCCTTGACCCATGGCCTCTCTCAGTGTGGCTGCTGGCGTATTGTTGGTGCAGATGGCCTTGTGTCAGTTCCTGAGAACTCAACATTCTCCCTAGTAAATACAGCTCCTGGCCTCAGGTTCCCTCACCCCCTTAATTGATTAATGTGGTGCCTCCAGGTCCTGCCACCCTTTAATTTCATAATGTATGAACATGGCCCGGTTATGCTAGTTATGGATGCTGGTAGCCACAGGGGATTACCAGTGTAGTTCCTAGTGAATACCTGGACCCCCACATCAAACTCCCTGGTATTGCTATGCAAGTCAAGGGGCTTGTCTAGTGTATGGGCAGGATGTAGCCTATCTAACACTATTCTAAGTCTTCGGCCCATTTATAATTCTGCTGGGCTATAATTTGTGGTTGGACATGGGGTAGAATGCTGAATTAGCAGGGGGATACTCTAGTTGGCCATGGCCCTGGGCCCATCTTTGCTGGAGCCTCTTTTGCAGATCTTACCCCTTGTTTTGCCATACCATTACTAGAGGGATTGAAAGGAGCAATTAATGCATGTCTTATGCCTAAACTAATGAGAAACAGCTCAAAACTTCTTGA
>BHFT01047425.1:0-12011 GCA_004320025.1 Laticauda laticaudata | reverse complement strand
CCATTACAACATATTTTTACTTGAAGTCAAAAGAGTCATCAAACTATATGTACCATTAACAACTCCCAAAACCAGAACAAACAAATTACCAATAACAATAAGGAAGCTTCAATCCAGAAAGAAATCACTTTGGTGGAAAACCCAATCTGGTCATGTTGCCAATTTCAAAAGCCGGTACAAAAATTTATGCCACCAGATAAAAACTGAATACACCAATTATCACATTAAACAAGAGGAAAACCTTCTATGCACCAATTCCACTCGCTCTTTCTACAATTTTGTAAAAAACAAACTAAAAGACTCAAGGTCCATCCCACCTCTGAAAGGACCTAATGGTAAAGACTGCAATGACAACACTATTAAAGCCAACCTCTTTACAGATACAGATAATTAGAGTTGGAAGGGACCTTGTAGGTCATCTAGTTCAACCCCACGCCCAAGCTGGAGACTCTACACCATTTCTGACTCCTTGTAAACTTAGACCCATTAAGGACTACTCGTTGAATAAGGTTTAACACATTCTTTGGCTTAGTATTTGTAAACAGCAATGGATCATGCCCAATATTTTCTAGTCGAACCACAGACAACTACAATGATCTTATACATATTGATTTTACAGAAGACAATGCTGAAAAAGCACTATGCAATCTAAAAGCTCTATCTATTGGACTGGACGGAATATGTGCCTACTTCTTTAAAAAGTTATCCACTGCCATAGTCGAAACTCTAAGCATAATCTTTGAAAAATATTTCAGGACCAGCTCCTTGCCTAACCTATGGTCACAAGCCACGGTCATCCCCATCTTCAAAAAGGGATACCCCAGCCTAGTTGAAAATTACAGACCAATCTCCTTATGCTGCATCACCTATAAAGTCATGGAATCAATTATTNCTAAGTATCGTGTATAAAATCATACATTGCAATGTCCTACCTGTCAATGAATACTTCAGCTTCAACCATAATAACACAAGAGCACACAATAGATACAAACTCAAGGTTAACCGCACCAGACTTGATTGCAGGAAATACAACTTCAGCAATAGAGTGGTCAATGTCTGGAATAATCTACCTGACTCAATAGTTTCTTCCCCAAACCCCAAAAACTTTAACCTTAGACTGTGTACTATTGACCTCATCCCTTTCCTAAGAAGTCTATAGGGGGCGTGCATAAACACACCAATGTGCCTACCGTCCCTGTCCTATTGTTTCGTTTATTTTTCGTATATGTATCCATTTCATGTATTCATAACTGTGTATATACTTATACCTATTATCTTGTAAGCAATTGACAAATCAAATAAATAAAAAATAATAATTAAATAAATAAATCGTATGTGTACCTGCTTTTCAATAGAAATGTAAACAAGTTGTGCTATAAGATTTTTTCTTAATGACTTGTTTGGATAATTCACTGCATGGCAGGATGAACATTTGCAAAAAAATAATCCCCAGGTATGTATGACAGGTGTCCTTCTCTTAAAGAAAAAAAAGAGACAGAGAATGAAAAAATTTTGTTTCCATCTTCATTTGCTAACATCTTGGTATTTTCATTGTCTGCTCTTCCTTTGTAATAAAGCTGTTTCAGCAATTATTGAATTCTCTGGATGTGTCACAAATTTGATGATAAGTATACTCAACAAGTCTTGAATGTATAGTATATACTGGATAAATATTGCAATTTCATAAATGAGGGAATTTTCAAAAAAATTCTAAATAGAAACTATACCAGACAATTGCTATTCTTTTAGGAAAAAAAATTAAACATACAGATCATCAACTCCTCCTTAATCAGATTGGTTTAAATTGATTGATAGAACTTTTTTAAAAAATAAAAGATATTCACGGGTATGAAATATTATGGGAGAACTTTATCTATAGGATGAGTGAATCTGTTACAAACACTATATTTTCATTTTTGGGGTGTCTATATTTCCACAGAGAAAGTCTTTTCTGTTTGTGTTTGTGTTTGTGAAAGAGAGAGTAATATAGGATGAAGAAAACACACACAAATGCACACAGACACACAGACACAGACACACACATACAAATGGCCTAGAAGAAGAATTCAGAGACCACCACATATGCAGTATGCTGCCTTGGGTAGACCTTCATATGTACAGACATTGTTCCAATATATTAAGATCAGAACCAAGAGACTCTTAAAGCTTTTATTATCATGCGTATAATGTCTTGGGGATTGTTAGAGGTATGCTATTTAATTTCCCCACATACCTGGTCGTTTATCATTATTAAAATCTATACCTAAGCAGTTCCACTGAAAAGCCCAGTGGACGTTAACATGTTAGAATGGCCTGTTAAAGTTTGTCACTTATTATGTCACTAGAGTGCTAGTCAAAGTTCTTACTTATATAGTACATGCAGTGTAGGCAACCAAACTTCTCTGGCAATTAGGTCCTTTATTTCATTGGGACTCAAGGTTAATTTGGATACTACATTGTTATTACAGAGAATACCAGATGGAAAAATGACTCACTTCTCTTCTGTAGTAATTATACTTTGTGGGCATAGGTAACGTGTCAATGTGCCCAATATCTCTCTTAGGACTAGTCTGGCTCTTTGATTATTTGCTTTGATTCTTTTAATTACAAAAACAACAACAACCCAATAATAAAGGAGTGCTGGCAAAGGAAAATGCCAACCATCAGTATTCTCTCCAGTTCCACAAATGCAACTGAGCCTCAAGGCATCCTTAGAAAATAAAAGTAAATAAATAAATAAATAAAAACAGGTATAGTGACAATTTTCTGCTTTCTTTGGCCACCTACCCACCTGCCCAGAAAAAAAGTTGCTAGGATAGTAGAAAACATGCTTAGGTAGATGGAAATGGATGGGGATGAAATAATACCATTTTCTGATTAAGTGGGTTTTGATTGACCACAACCATGAAGACAACCCTTATGCAGCAAGACAATGTATTTTATGGTTGTCATTTTGTGAATGTGTAAATAACATGATTTTAAAATAGTAAAGATGAACTAATGAGCATTTAGCTAGCCCAGTGTTTCTCAACCTTGGCACCTTTAAAAAAAAAACTCCCCAACCAGAAAGAAAGTTAAAGGCAGTTCTCACATCTTAAAAGTTGAGAAACACCAATCTAGGTTTACCATATATAGACTGAAAATACAGACAATCGCAACTGGCAGCAAAGACATACTGAAAATTCGAACTTTTTGCTGATTAGTTTCCATTCATTGCTTCTTGTCGTTCCTTCAGCTGCTTTGGAAAATAGGTTGTTCCCTCTTCATTCTGTTCTATGCATGTTTCATCTATCAGTCTTGGCCATTTTGCTTTCCTAGGATTTCACACAAATTGCAAACAAGTAACTGCCATTATCTAAAGCTCTATGATCTGAAGATGGAAAAAAATTTAATGCATTCTATTTTGCCATATGCCATCCCATGGAGTTTAAGCACAGCTTCAAGTTACTAGAGTTGTGACATCATTGTTTTAGCTTGCCCAGATCTCATCTGAAGACGAGGGAGGTTTCCCAGCGCTATTCATAAAAGCACCAGCATTACTTCTGGAAGGACAAAACTCTAGTTTCTCCTAACTCCAATTCATATGGAGTAAGCAAGTTAGCATCTCTTGAGAGCAATTGTTCTCCTACTGCCATCAGTTACAAAAGTTCCATTAAATTTCATGAAACTAGATGGTGCTCCATATAATATGCAATGGTGAGCGGAATTGGTGATTTCTGATAGCTCTGTATTTATGTAGTATAACCATATTTTAAATTATAGCTAAGTAAAAAAAGTGGACTCATTCACGAACCACTGCTAATCATTTTCATTAAATTAGTGTGTGTGTGTGTGTGCATAAGTGTGTTTTACCAGATGAATTTTGAAGTCTGCAAAACAGCACTAAATAATGGGAAATACCAACAGATTTTTAAGTACCACAACATGAATTGCACCAACTAGAATAAGGATAAAGAATGCTTTGGAAACAGAAGACTGGTGAATAGTTACCCAGCTGCTACAAAAATAGGAAGATAGATATTATGTTAAAAATGAGGGGGAAGGGAGGAAAGAAAAGAAATTAAATGAAATGGATATTAGCTGAAAACATCTGTGTTCAACCACAGAGCAGAATGCATATTCAGCAGCCAGTTTATTGGCTCTTTAGAGGATGTGAATGGTGCATTGTAAACAATGACACGCCTATAATAAATTCCCAGTAAAAAAAGAGAAGGGCACTCTGTTTGTTCCTCCCACAATTCACATTTCTGGGTCCCTGCTGTGAGTGATGATTCAGAGCAGCTACAGATTTCTGTTTTCAAAAATGCTATTGTATACTCCAGGGCTTTCATTAAGTTTTACACTAACAGGGGGAATTTAAAATTTGAGAAGGGGTGGGAGAAAGAGGGCTGACAGACCCTATAGTGGGAGATTCATTTAATACTCAAGTGTACTGCATTGATAAATGTGAAGACACAACGGTTGGAGTTGCACTCTTTAGTTGCAAAGCACGGTATGTGAAATCTTCCACATCTATAAAGAAAGAGCAAATCTAAAAGATTTGGGTACAGTGAAGAAACTGGCTGAAAGAACAAGGAGAGAATGCTCTCCCAAATTTCTACAAGAGAATATATATTTGGCTAGGGCCTGGTCTCATCCGTTCCCTGGCACTGCACTTTTAATTTGTGCCCCTGATAAAATGGAAGCTAGCTATATTACCATTTTCAATCATGGTTCAGGCCAGTGTTCTGGTCCTGCTCTGTCCTAATCCAAAATGAAGTTGAAAGAAAGATCTCACTGGAGAGGAAATATCTTTCCTGTCAAGCTGGCTATCAAAACACGGGTACAGATAAATCTTCCTTTCCTTCCCCATTTGGGGAATTCTTACAACATCATTTTGGTAGAAAGTTGTCCCAGCATCGTCTCTGTGTCGGATCTTTCACCTCAAGACATGATTTTATATTCAGCTGCCATCATTCTAGCCAAACAGTTGTTGCAAAACCCACTAATGAGACGAGATTCTGGCAAATTCGCTGCCTTCTCAATTCCAGAGTTGTACAAAGAGTGTGTTGTGGATCTTCTTTTACACTTATGGACAAATATTTCTTCTGCTTTCGAAGAAAAAGAATTGCCCTGTGACAATTGGTTCCAACACTACCAAGTATCTGCTAAGGCTGCCAAATCTCATTTCATTTATAAGGAGATCCTTATTATATTTGGTCCAACATGAGCTTTTGGGAATTCAACACTTGTGTAGCATTTGTTCCTTTGTATTTTAAGACTCTTCTTAGTGTTTTATTGAAAATTTAGTGATTGACATTCATCCCTATGGATGTTTTTAGATTAATCAAAGGAAGAAAGGAAGAGACAGTGGAACAAGGAGACCTTATTAGCACTTTCTAGACTTAACATCTCAAAGAATGAATCTAGCAGGACATGGAATTATTTGCAGAATTTGAGTGCATCGGTGGAGACTACACATTTTGTGTCAATGTGTGCATATAACAAGCATGTGCCTCATTTAGGATGTTATACCATCATCAGGACTCCAGAGCTTTGCAGAGTTCAGTCCTCTGTAGCCAGATCTAATCCAGTCTGAATTTCAATTCAGTTCTAATTGTCAATTTAATCTGGTAAAATTGCCAAATCAATTTTAATTAGTCTTTCGATCAGTTTGAAAAAGAGGCTTTTTCACATGTGGAAAAGGATTTTCACATTGTTTAATTGATTCAAGTACATCAGTAATTGATCTGAATCAGCCATCTGATTTTAAGTAGACAATTCAGTTCAGTGTTTCAGTCAAATAGACTTTGAATTTAAATGATTCTATGTTATGACATCTGGGCATAAAGTTTAGTTTCTCTTGCCATGTAGATCTTCCCAATTGTATAAAAAGTGTCTGAATCTCTTCCAACTGTTTTATTAATGCCAAAATGAGGCAAAAAATAGTAGTTAAAAGAGTCAGTCTAGTGTCCTAGCAAATCGCATATTACTAGCCAAGCACCAGATACAATTTCCTGCATAGATGTTTTTCTTTTCTTACTCCCAAAGTGTAAACACCTACTTAGTAAAATAACATTATTATTATTAATAATAATAATAATAATAATAATAATAATAATAATAATAATAATAATAATAATAATAATAACACTAATAATAATTATTATAATATATCTGCACGAAAATCTTACAAAGAAAAAAATATTTTAGGAGAAAATAACGGAAATGAAATATATGCATGTGCTTTTCTCTAATTCATTGAATATGCCGCTAAATCATTTTATTCAATCAGATTTCTTCTTTATCCAAGAAAGTGAGCCAAGCCACATGGTGAAAGCAAGACAAACCCTACCCCATTCCCTTAGGGAGCAGGTGCTATTGATTACAGGATTTCCACTGATCTTAAATGTATTTAATTTCACACAGGTCCTATTTATTTTCAAGCAAATGTGTTCAGCATCTGCACTGCCAATTGTCCTCTTTCTTAGAATTTCAATTTGTGTGAGTTGGGATTGGCTTTTTATAAGAGTGCCAGTTCCTCACAGTAATGTATTTATTTCATTTTTTTAAACAATTATATTCCAAAAATGTCTTAGTAAAAGCAAAATGGGGAGTTAAAATCAGGCATTGAAAAGTGCAATCTTTAACCCTTACATTGTTGTCAGAATTGAGAATACTTTCCGCACAGTTATTTATAGCTCTTTTTGTGGGAGTGTATAGCCTCTACAAGTTGTACTTTTTAAACTTAGTCTACTGTTTTTCTGATTCAGAAGTACCTAAGGTTAGTTAAGGAGCTCAAACCTTATTTAAATGTAATAGATTGAATACAGATGCCCATTGTTGTGGATAATCTCTTTTCCTAAGTCAGGGATATTAACTTTACAAATTTGCTTGTCTCCCTAGGCTGCTTATTTAGTAAAAGAGAGGTTGAAAAACATAATTGTACTCCATTCTAAGTCAAATGATTGAACAATGGACATACTTTAAAAATCTGAATAATACATATCCCCATAAGTCCTGCTTTGCTGCCTCATCATGTTCTGGCATAGGGGGATTTATTCCTGGGAGAGAGAAATTAAGAGTACAGGGAATGTTCACCAAAAGTATATACTCCCATCAGGGTTACTGGAGGGTTCAAGATCATCCCAGCTGTTCAGCTAAAGGCAAGCAGGTTAAAAGAATTAACTGAGAAGTTAAAAGAATTAACTGAGAAGAGAAAAGTAAGTAGCATGAACAGTGGGGAAAACTCAGTGCAATGGAAAATGAAATGAATTGACCACACACTGACATTTGGTGCATCAGTGAACTGAAATGGACTGGAATTGAACAGTTGCAGTCAGAAAAATCATACTATTACAACTCAAAACATACACACACAAGAATGTTTATATTTGTAAAGGCATCAAGGAGGGAAGAGACTGAAAAACACAGAAAATTTTCCAAAAGTTCCCCTAAACTCAGAAAGAGATTCAAATTGGTATGCTAAAGGACATCAATGAGTACATAGTAATTGGTTTGATGATCAAACATGGATGGAAAGGATATACTAAAACTCTGCATAGTGGATATATCAACATTCAGGTTAATTTAGAACAGGGCTGTCAAACTCCTGGCTCATGGGCCAAATGCACCACATACTGCCCGTGCCCACGCCCAGTTTAGCGAAGGAGGGAAGTCCTGATACATCACATGACACCGCCATGACATGAGTTTTACACCCCTGATTTAGAAGATTAACTGTCTTTATACAAAAACCCCAGCTTCTAGTTGATGGAGTTAGATTAGCACCCTGGTCATTTCCAAGTCAAAAGGCTACAGAAATATGGAAAGCAACAGAAGAAGTATCAGTACAGGTTCTAATCAAACAATGCTAGCAAACCTGAAGAGCAATATAATGGCCACCTGATTGTAAGAAGTCAGTCTATAAGAACCAAATATGCTAACAAAATAATATTTGGAATCACCAAATGCAGATTATAGCCCTACATGAAAAGAAGATGTCAGCTGTTTAGCTTAGTTTAGAAAAGACCAAGGAACAAGAGACACTATTGCTAATGCACAGTCCATAACTAAGAAAGCCAAAGATCCCCCCAAAAGAAGTCACTTATATGCTTCATAATGTTATAGGGCCCTTCAACTGTGTCAGTCAGGTGGAACTGTGGAATGTCATGAGGGCAATGGGAAACCTAGAACTTCTAATGGTCCTCATGAAAAATTATGCAAGACAGGAAGCCACAGTTCATGGAACAAAGTTAAAACAAGCTAACTCCAGGTTAGCAAAGAAGTGAAACAAGGATGTAGAATCTATCCTTTATTCAAACTAAATAATAAATGCGGAATAAATTAAGGGAGGGTGGATCAGGAGATGAGGATGGTTTCTCCTCTGATACTTTATGGAAGCAAAAATCAGACTTTAAAGAAGCAGGGTAGAAAAATGGATGCGTTTGGACACTGGTTGGAAAAAGTTTCCTGAAAATACTACTGATACCCAAGAAAACAAACAAATTTTAGAACAACTGAATCTAAGTGAAATAAATAACTGAAACCTAAATGACTAGACTCCAATGACTGGGATATATTATACAGAGAAGGGGTGGGATTCAAATTTTTTTACTACCGATTCTGTGGACATGGCAGGGGAAGAACATTGTAAAATCTCCAATCAGAGGTGGTATTTTTCAGTTCTCTGAACTACTCAAAATTTCCACTATCGGTTCTCCAGAACTGGTCAGAACCTGCTGAATACCACCTCTGATACAGAGACCTAGTTATCTGGAGATGTTTACAATGCTGGGAAAGAACAGGAGGAAGAAAAAGAACAGGATTAACAGACTTTATTACAATGGCAGTAAGTACACTGTTGGATGATCTGAAGGGCCAAGCTGAGGAGGATCTAGCTATGTAGTTACTAAGCATCAACACTGACTTGATGACACATAATCAATCAAAGAAAGTATAAACCTTGTCTTCAGATATTTCAAGTACTTTTCTGTTGCTACATTGTTGATTAAATAGAAAGCAGGTTATTATCAGCCTCTATAGTTGTGTTATAAGACCTATTCACTTCACTAACTGACTGGAACCAATTTTCTTTAAGGAACCTTGAAACCCAGTTACACAAATCCTGGAATCATAGGGGATTTCCAATTTATTCTGTCTGTAAACCTTTGTCAAGTGTTTCAAAAGGCATGATTGCACTGTTTATGGGTTGCACTCCTAAAATTAAATTCATAAAATTATTTTTTAAATAAAGATAAAAATAGAAAGAAAGGAACCATTTATTTTTTGTTGGAAATGGCTTTTAGATATTTAGGTAACATCCTAATTTTGTTCTCTTTGCAACTTCAATTTCAAATTCCCTTCATTATTGAGGAACAATTAATTCCATGGGAATTTGTGGTACAATGTTAGAAACTCTTTTGTTCGAAGATTCAGAATCTATTAAATCTACAATGAGGATTAAGAAGGCAATATTTGAAAGGGGCATTGAACTGTGGCTGAACACACCATCCTGGTCCTATTCCCTGCCCTAAATGTCCCTGGTTGGAAATCTGTCTTCTGTTATAAAATCATGGCCATTATCAATAGGGATGGGACAGGGAAATTATGTGGTGTAGACCTCACTACTTTATGGTGATTTCAAATTCCAAACTCAGTTTTTGGGGAGTAGGAGTCCCACCCTCAACCTCTGTTATGTGGGTTATGCAGGGTTTAGTACTCTCTCTACTCCATTCCTGTTTATCAAGTACATGAAGTCACTAGGTGAGATCTTTATTGCTATAGGGTTAGGTATCATCAGTATGTTGTTTCATCACTGCTCCATGCACTGCATTAGATGCCAGTTTACTTCTGGGTGCAGTTCAAAGTTCTGATTTTGACATTTAAAGCTCTACATGGCATGGGACCAAGTTATCTAAAGGACGATCTCTTCCCAATCACCTCTATTCATCCCATCAGATCAAGCAGGAGGGGTACACTATGAGCCCCATCTGCTAAGGAATTCCATCTGGGTCTGTACCTTTTCTGCTTTGGGCCCCACTCTTGGGAACATCATTCCCCCTAAGGTGAGGTTGGCCCCATCCCACTCCCCAACTGTGGTCTTTCCAACAAACTTGAGGATACCATCATACGTCTGCAAAGTGGCTGCTTGATATCAAGTGGTGATTGTCTATGGGGATTCTTGGTCATCCAGGTCCTGGTTGTTCAAAAGATGCTTTTTCAAGAGGCAACTAGACTTTCTTAGAACTGAAGAAGCTTCTTACATGAGAAGCAAAATGTCTTCAAGGAAAAACAAAGAAAGCCCTCTTGAAAGAGCATCTTTGGGTAGAATGGTCATTGTTCTTGTTGTGTATAGAACTTGGTAGACTCCAAAATACCTTAAACTGATTGGCCGAGAAGGCCATTCTTGGATTGGATACTTGGGAGCCATTCTGATTGGCCCGCCAGACGGCAGGAACACTTGAACTACTGTCATTGGCCACAAGCCGCGAGCAAGCCGCTATAAGAAGGGCTGCCGTGGCTTGGCCAAATGTTCTGTTAACAGTTGCTTTACTGTTTAATAAAAGAGCTGTTTGTTGGAACCCGATCTCACACACCATATTTCCAAACGGAACAGTTTTCTCCCTTTATTTATGTTTAAGTGTTTTATAGGTTTATCAATGTGTCTTGTATGCCAGCCAGAGTGACATTTTGTGAGAGAAATAAATACATTATCCATAGGAGTAAAAAAAATCAGGACTTGCATGTTTTAAAGCACTGGTGGGGCAAAACTTTGCCTTCATCTCTTTGTAGATGTCTTCTCATGGGCCTGCTACTCATTCTGCTTTCCTGCTTGCCCTATTTTTTCTGTCTTGAATGACTTCCTGTAAGATGGACAGTAGCAAAATGGAGGTAGGACCACTTTGGTCCTTGACATCACTAAACTATCATTGAAGGCTCTGAGAAGAAAAGAACAATTCTGCTGCTATAATCTCATACAAATAAACATGGAAATTTACTTCAAGTCCATAGAAATTTGCTTCAAAAATATTCATACTCCTTCTTTGTTTTAACTGCAGCTTCAGGCATGCTTCGTCTATGATTAATTTCTTATACAGCCCAGCAAGAAACAGTGTGACAAATAAACAGATATATTTTCTCCATGGATCCTTTGCACAAAATACCTCCAGTAATCTGGGTGGCCCATCACATGGAAAAATCCAGAAAATCCATAGGGAAAATTCATCAAATGTGAAATATCCTTCAGGGAACCAGGATTTATACCCACAGTTATAAAGAATAACTGAATGGATAGGTCTTACCCTCTCTGCAGTGAACATAAAAACAAGTTTGGTGTTAAATTAGTAACAGTAAGCATCTGGCAAGAACTGCACCCCATCCAAGGGCAGACCCAAGACCACTCTCTCCTATAGATCCAGATACTCCCAAAGTCCTGCCAAATACTAGCATATTTTATGTCAGTCAATAAGGGCAAGAGAAATATTTTTCCTGGATTTAGTAGAAATTAAATTAGCCCTATCTTGAATTCAGAGACTACCTTCCAAATAAACATAAATAAGGTCAGACTATATGGTTTTTCTTGTGATGTTTCATACTTTTCAGTTTTATTTCATCAAAGAAAAAATACAAATTTGAACAAGCAAAATAAAAAACAATTAAATGTGACAGGGACATTAGTGCATGTATGCAATGGACCCTTAGGAATATTTTAAATATGGGATGAGGTCCACAGAAGTTAGGTTAAAATTGTGAAAGTTAGGAGTTGAGACAATTGAATTGGGTAAAATATGCCAGACTTTGGCAACTTTGTTACAAAAACTGATTTTTTTTACAATTGATTTTAAAGCATTTTACATTAAGTTTATAACGGTTATTCACACAAACGTTACATTAGAATTAAAACTAAAAAAGTCATTTATGAGTAAAATGTTACTATGTACAATTTTGTATGCAATACCTAAAGGCCCTGTCACACTGCCCAACGGATGCAAAACGTTAGTAAAAAGGACACAACGGACGAGCAAAATGTT
>BHFT01047422.1:0-14950 GCA_004320025.1 Laticauda laticaudata | reverse complement strand
CCTTCAATGCCTGAGGGGACCCATCTCTGCAGACATGTGAATAAAACCTTGTTTTCCTTGGATCAACGAATCTTGGTGGTTTTTTATCTGCTTCCACCTCACAGCCACATTAGGGCTGAGGTTGACCTCGGTGGGGGGGGGCAGAGCAGACATGGCTGACTGGGTCGGCGTGGCCAGCTTGATACCACTCCCCAAATTTCTGCCATGTTTCCTCTTCGCATTGGGTAGATTGGGCCACCTCCAAGCTAGCCTGATCTTTCATCTTCGCACTGAGTTGATCAGGTTAGCTGCGAGTTGGACCTGCGGCTCATGGGCCTTGACTTTTATACCCCTGCTATAGAGAATTAAAGTCAGTGGACTTTGGAAATATTGCAATATTCAATTTTGAATTCCAAATACAATTATAAAGAATGGTTGAAAGAAAGGAACTTTTTAAGAAGTCTTTTTTATTTTATTTTGTAAAGAACAAATATTTGCTAATGTGATACTAAGTTAATGTAATTCTCTAACAAAACAAAAAAGATTAATTTTAAAACAGCAGATTTTTAAGCTCATACATTCTCATTAGCCTTAAATTTAATCATTTGGTATGTTTGAGAATATATAACTTTGCACAATTTAATTATACTTCAGAAGACATAATTCTAACTATATCTTTTTAATATAAATTGTCCATGTATAAAGAAGTGATCAAAATCCAAGCAATTGGCAGTTGGCATATATTTATGACAGTTGCAGCATTCTGGGGTTATGTGTTCACCACTGGTGACCTTCCCAGTTGGCTTCTGACAAGCAAAATTAAAACTAGATTTACCTTATGACCATGTCATTCTCTTAATAACTGTGGCTGTCAGTTGGTGCTCCATTTAAAATTCAAGAAAGAAATACTTAGACTTTTTAAGATAGAGAAAAGTTATCTTTTACTGAAAGTGAAGTGGTAGCAACCAAAGAATTCTGAATCTGAGAAATTAGGCGCGCACAATACATATACAAAGGGATGGAGTGTTCCCACCCCAAAGTTCAGTAAAGAAACATTCCAATTAAAGAATATGTAGAATAAATGATAATGTGGCATCATTACAGGAATGAATAGAAGAGAGAAACAACAACATGAATCAGTTGACCTTGGCCATAACTTTGATAAACGGGTTGCAGTTGCCGCAAGAAAAGAAAGCTAAGCGAGAAATAGAAACCTACGCTGATGTATGGTCCCCCTCCTATTTTAACAAACAGAAAATGTAACACCTCCGGCACAACTTCCCAGACTCATCCCCTTCCTCCCCCCCATTCTTCTTATGGACCAGCCGAAAGAGGCAAAGCAATTGTAGAAAGCTTGAAGGCTAATTTGGCCCTCTAGAAAAGAAAAACCGTCAGTCCTAGAAAAGGAGGGAGAAAAATATAAAGACAATAATTATCGATTAGACATTACATGAATATACTCTCCGGGCTTAATCAGGATACTTAGTACGAAATGCTTTGACCAAACTTAGGGGCTTTACATTAGTTTCGTTAACCCATGCGGCTTGTGAAGATGAAATGTGTTTCCAGCTACAAGGGTACTGGAGACCAACCCCTCCATGTGAGAGAGCCAGAATTTCTATTAAACTTCAAAATGTTGATTCACCCTCAATCCAGTTATTGGTGGGAGGTCAGCCTGATGGTCTTTAAATCAGAAGTACGTTCAGTTTTTAGCAAACTAACATGGAAAAACGGGTGAATTCGTTGAAGAGTTTTTGGTTAAGTTCAGCTGGACTGTTACAGGGTTTATTAAATCCCGGTTCATCATGAAAGGATCAACATGATTTAGGACCAAGCTTCTTCGATTTTTGAGTGATTTGCAGGTATCAGTGTGGACAGGAAAACTTTGTCGCCTACTTTATATAATTATCTGTGGGAGATCTTCTTCTTTGTCTGCAAACTTCTTATGAGCTTGAGGGCCTTTTCTAATGCTTTACATGTTACCGGCCAGTTAAGTTGGAGTTGAGTTATCCATTTATCCATGAGTGGATGTTAGACCTTTCACAAGAATTCAGGTATGGGTACAAAATCTTGTCCCGAAGCTACTTTAAATGGAGTAAATCCAGTATACTATGCAGGAGTATTGTTATATGCCACTGTCAGCAAAATTGGCAATAGTCAATTTCTTTTTGATAATTTATATAACATCTAAGATACTGTTCTAACACTGTGTTAGTCCTCTCACAAGCCCCATTTGGTTTGTGGGTGGTGGGTGGAGCGTTAATTTCCTGGGCAGAAGCCTATCACTTCGACGGAACTCTTTCCCAAAATGTGAAGGAAGAATTGGACCCTCTGTTTAGAGATTATGTGTTCCGGAGGCCATGTAAACTATAGATATGTGATGAAAAATAAACAGTTTAGCCACTCTTTCAGATGAGAATGCTTGGTAACAGGTATGCAATGGTACTTGGAGAACAGAATCGGGTTACCACCCAAGATAACCGTGTTTTCAAAACACTTACTTTTCGGAGGGGGTAATTCTACTGTAAAGTCCATAGAGATTTCCTTCCAGGGGGCTGTTGTCTAACTACTTTGTTAACCAACCTGCCGGACTTACAGGACGGTCTCCTTTGCTGAAGCACAAAATTGGGACACGCCTAGCTAACATAGCTTCAATGTCCTTCTTTAAGTAGGCCACCAGAATTGTGCTTGACCAGGATTGATAAGAGTTTGTCACAAATCCAAAGTGACCAGCATGCTTATAGAATCAATGAGCTTGAGTTGTCGTATTTGGCCTGCTCAGCACCTGGGACACATACAACTTGGTCCCCACCCAAGCCCAAAACCATCTCTAGCCGTAATAGTCATTCGATATGAGCCAGGAACACTCATCAAGTTTTAGGCTCTTTTAGTTGTGCGGTGTAAGTCATTCAATAAATCCATTCTTGTATTCTTCTTTTGGGCTCTGGTGCATCACTGGCGGCTAATGTTTTTGTGGTTTGAAACAATTGGGCTTATCATTCTTGTGAAACTATTTAATTGGGGTAGAGTCTTGAGAGAGCATCTGCCATGAAGTTCGTCCCCCCCCGGAATGTATTCAGTGAAAGTTGAATCACTTGAATACTGGGCCCAGCGGGACTTGTTTAGGGGACAGCTTACCGAGGCATTTTTAAGGCTTCCTGAATTCGTTGTGAATTCCGTCCCACACCTATCAAACCGGATGTTTTGCTCCTTCCAGGAAACTGCCTCCAAGTCAGTAAGCCCAATGAACTGTGAAAGCTTCTTTTTCCCAAATGGCCACTTCTTCTCGGTTTCAGATGTTTACGGGAGTATACAAACAAGGCTGTAAGAGCCCCTTTCTCATTGACTTGAAGTAACACTGCGTCCACGGCCACATCACTCACCATCAGCTTGGATCAACGAAGGGAGCCTCCATGTCCGGGTGCTTTGCACTAGTTCTGCAGGTTAAACCAAGTCGTTTTAGCTTTTCAAAAGCTGCTTGGCACTCCATGGATCACGTCAACGGACTTACTAGCCTTGGGCTTCACCTCTCCTTTAGTTTTTAAAAGATTGTGATGGGACATTGCTACTTAGCAAAAAGATGGATAAATTGCCAGGTAAAAAATTTGCAAATCCCAAGTAGCTCTGAAAGTTGTTTTCTGGGTACTTGGAATCATCCTAATACAGACACACCTTCTCTGGATCCATTTCTATGCCCTCAGATGAAATACGATATCCCAAATAGGTCAATTTTCTCTTGATGAAATTCACACTTGGACAGTTTAGCAACAACTTAGTGGCACATGTTTCTATAGAAACGACTGCACAGTTTCACATGTTCATCCAGAGTTTCCGTGTAGATAAGGATGTCATCAAGGTACACCAGAACCCCCCTTATAAAATGTTCATGTAACACCCTGATTGATCATCTGCATGAATACAGCTGGGGTGCCCTTGTAAACCAAAAGGAAGAACGTTGAATTGGAAAGCAACCCATCGGGCAGTTAAAAGCAGGTCTTCCACTCATCCCCTCCTTAAATTCGAATTCGGCAGTATTATTCTCTCAAATGCAACTTCGTGAAAATCTTCCCCTTGGCTAAGTGGCAACATGTCCTTCATCAAAGGGAGGGGTACATGTTTTCCACGGAAATGGCGTTCAAATTTCTGTAGTCCACCACCAAGCCATCTTTCTTTTCATGGAACAACACTGGGGCTGCTACCCGGGGTCTAGCAGGTTGGATGAAACACATTCCAGATTTTTATCTATTAAACAATCTTAGCTCCTCTAATTCCCTTGGTGTCATTGAGTACAACTTCGGGTTCGGGAGCTTCACCCCAGGCAAAATTTCAATAGCACAGTCTGTTGACCGGTGGCGGGAGCTCATCCGAGGCCTCTTCACTGAACACTTCCTTTAAATCCCATACTCTTTTGAAAATCCCAATTTTCTCCTCCCCTTTCACGGGTTCGGTATCTGTGGAAACTATTTCAATTGGAAATCTGAAGCTTTGGCTGCGATCTCCCCTCTTCTTCCAGTCGCTGCTTGGTGCGTATGCGCAAATACCTCTTTCTCCAGTTAACCTGGGGATTCCATTTCCGGAGCCAAGGCAATCCCAGTATTAATGGTTGCTCCATCCCAGGGACCACAATAAAGCACAGAGTCTCATCATGCTCTTCCATGATCATTTCTATAGGTTCCATGATAAAACGTGCAGGGCAACCCCCAGCCACTGATCCATCTAATTGGCAAAAGGAAATGGGCATCTTTAAAGGTTTTAGTTTTAAGCCCATTTTCTCCACTACTCCGTGTTGATTATACACCTTGTGCACCCAGAGTCTAATAGGGCTAGCATTTCCCCTTTGACCCCTGAATTGGGTACCCTCAGCTTCACTGGAATGGTCATAGGGCCCTCGCTTGGACGTACCAGGAAGTTGTTTTCTGAGTCGAAATTGCCCCTTCTTCAGGGGTAATCGGGGTTTCTGACTCCTCTCCATGGGAGGGGAACCTCTGCCATCTCTTTCGACTTTAGTGCCGCTTCGCAAGGCTTCGCTGGGGATTTTTCAGGTTTCTTCCCTTTTTTGGCGCCCCTTTGGTTCCAGCTTGACTTTGCAGTTCACAGCCAGTGCCCTTCCTTCCCGCATCAAAAACAGGCAAGGGGTTGGTCTTGCCGTCACTCTCCCTCTGAGGTTGGAGACCTCTTGAGGACGTGGGGGGGAAGGCTTGCTCCACCCAGAAACTCCCCGCTGTCTGCTTCGGGTTAAATCAATTTCCACTTCTTCTGCAGCAAGTACCACATCTGCAAGTCATTCGGGTCTCTTCTAGCAATGCATCTCTGGGAACATCTTCGTTTAATCCATCTTTAAACACTTCTATCAGGGCTTCCTGGGACCAGCCTCGTATATGACCTGCTAACTGTCTAAAATTCTTGAGTGTAGTCCAGCCACTGACCTCTGCCCCTGATTTTATGGTCTTCATCCTGATCTGGGTCTTGCGCTCTGCCAGTGGGTCCTCAAACCTAGCCTGCAGCGGCAGTCATGAACAGGTTATAATTCATCAACTGGGGGGCATTATCATTATGCAGGGTCACCATCCACTCTGCAGCTGTTCCCTCAAGAGCCCTGGTAACACCTCTCACTTTGGCTGCTTCTGAGGGAAAATCCTCCCTGTATTCTTCCATATAGCTCCAAACTTGGGCTAGGAAAATCCCAAGGTTTTTGGGATCTCCCCGTAATTTACTTCTATACAGAGGCAGCCTAGGAGCTCTCCACCTTCTAGGAAATACACCTCCTGCTGAGGGCCTCCGGGGCTGCTCTGGATCGGTTGATTTATGGGAGAAAAGGCTGCTCTCTTCTTCTAGATGTGCTACTATCCCCCTTCCACTTCATACCTTTGTGCAGCTTGGAGTTGTTCAAAGACTTCATTAAGGAACCTCCTGGCTTGATCCAGTGGGAGTTTTCTCTTTTCCTTCTCTTGCCATGGCTTCTTTTTTCCACGCAGCTGGTAGTTGTGATCCCGGGTGTGGTGGTCATTCTCCGGAGCTTTCCAGCCAACCCCCACCAACCCATCTGGGCCTTCACCAGCTGGATCCTCTTCCAATTGAGTCAGTTTACGATTGGGCTTCCTGTACCAGCAAAGAATCTTGCCCTCCAATGGCTCCCAGATCTTCCTGGTTCACTAGTTGAAGATGACATGATGTTCATACCTCCTCGGAAGAAAGATTAGGTATTTTCTCTGGGTGGCAGGTAGAGGTGAGATTCAGAATAATGTCAGATCGGTGCTCCATCAAAATCCAAGAAAGAAATACTTAGACTCTTTAAGATAGAGAAAAGTTATCTTTACTGAAAGTGAAGTGGTAGCAACCAAAGAATTCTGAATCTGAAATTAGAAGAATTAGGCGTGCAAATCACATTATACAAAGTATGGAAGTGTTCCCACCCCCAATAGTTCAGATTAAACTTTCAATTAGAAATTGTGAATATGATCATGTGGGCATCTTCAGTTGATATGAGGCCCTGTCCGTTCGACCTTGGCATACTTTGATAACGGGTTGCAGTTGCGCAGAGAAAAGAAAGCTTAGCCAATAGACAATCCCTCAATACCTTTGACTGTCATGCGTCCCCCCTCCTCATTTACACAACAGAAAAATGTAACACCTCTGGCACACTTCCCAGACTCATCCCCTCCTCCCCCCATTTCTTATGACAGCCGAAAGATGCAAAGCAATAGTAGAAGATCTTGAAGGCTGACAGTGGCAAAAATAGGTGTGCTTTACTTAACAAACAACTTGTTTAGCAATGGAAATGCTGGTCTCAGTTGTCATAAATTGAGAACTTCCTGCATTGCAATTCCTTGTATGCACTTTCAAATGCAACGGATCACTTTCTTATCCTAGAAGAGGGGTGTCAAACTCAATTTCATTGAGGGCCACATCAAGGTTGGGTTTGACCTTGAGTATGGCTAGCATTAGCTGGCGCCTATGGTGGCCTGAATTCTTCACCAACAAAACAGAGCTGGGGGTAATTCGCAAACTCCTTTTTCAATGGGAGAGGCACTACAGACCAGTCCATCATTATTTCCAGGGAGGTCCCATGGGCCAAAACTAAACATGTGGGCCGGATCTCACCCCCGGGCATTGAGTTTGACATCTCTATCCTAGAACATTTTGATATGTATACTAATTCATTTCCCTGGTTTTCTTTGTACATGGCATGTTCAGTTATTGCTACTGTGGTGGAAAGGAACTTTATTTGTTTCTATATAGGTAAATGTAATGGCAACACTAGCAGCAATTACGCAGTGATAAAGGACAAATGCTACTTAGTGTTTTCAGCAGAGGACAGAATTTCTAGAGACTGAAATAGTAAATAATTTTATGACTAATAATTAGCAATATTGGTTTATTTCTAATTGTTATCTTGTCCTGTTTTTATGTTGTGGTATAAGAAATTTGTTGATCTATGCTTATAAATTTCAAAGCTTGGTTAATGGGTAGGAGATTTGCTTCCTCCATGAAAGTTGAATGTGTACTATGTTGTTTGGCAAGAAGGAGGCAAAAAAAAATCCACAGACTTCCCCCTGCATGAAGTGATGCATTGATTTAATTTTCTGATTAGGAGAAGGAAAACCTTCATTATCTTAACATAATAAGACGGGTGGCATTGTTTATTTATTAAAAATGCTTACAATGAATTTAAAGCACATAATTTCTCTCCATGCTGTGCTTTAAATAAAACAGGCTTTATGACCAAAGAGAAAGTTATAATAATCTTTCATTTTGTAAATAAATGGAAAATTAACAGCTATAGATTGTTTAGTGAAGATACACACACTCATGCACATAAAATCTGGTTTATAGGCTGCTTTAAAAGAAGGAGCGATAGTAAAATGTTTCTCATTAATTAAGGACACAACTATCTTCCTTATGAATAGATCCTATTAAAATTTGATTGCAATGTACAATCATTTCTTCGTGATTTAGGAGGCCATCTAGTGTTAATAAATTATTAGTTGTACTGAATATTCGCTCACAATTTCCCATCATCTTGTTCTTGCAAACATCTGTATTCTTTAATACTGCAATCACTGTGAATAAAACTTCATAGGTTTGAAAATACGCAAAATAGGAATAAGGTCACAGCATTTGCTAAATTAAAAAAAAAAGTCGAGTCCACAGGGGAAAAATATTTTTTCTATAAGTCTCTGATTTGTTCTAGGCACAAAAAGGCATTTTATTTAGAATTAATACAATACACAGTAACGAAACATATTTATTTATTTGTTAAGAATAAGAAAAAATATTTTCCCTCTATTTCCCTCTATTGTGCTTACAATGCGGAAGATGTTTAGAATGAAGCAAACCTTTATGGCCATTGTGTGTACTAAAAAAGGAGCATTGGAGCATTTTCTTCTAATGTTCGTGATTGCTAATTTTTATCTACATTTGACAATTGAAAAATATAGAGGTAGCCTTAATTTACAATCAAAATTAAACCCAAAATTTTGGTTTCTAAGTGAGACAGTTATTGTGAATTTTGCCCCATTTTACAACATTTCTTGCCACAGTTGTTAAGTCAATCACTGCAGTTGTGCAGTGCAGTTGTTAATTTACATGGTTATTAAAAGAATCTGGCTTCATCTTGACTTTGCTTATCAGAAAGTTGCAAAAGATGATCACCAGAGGCGGTATTCAGCAGGTCCTGACCAATTCTGGAGAACTGGTTATGGAAATTTTGAATAGTTCAGAGAACCCTTCCCCCATCTATTCTCTGCCTCCCAAATCCCAGCTGATTGGCAGTGTCTTCTTTTGCTGCCTTGCATAGGAGAACGGAGCTGGAAAGCAGGTTAGTGGGGTGGGGAGGGAATGGGATTTTGCAATAACCTTCCCCTGCCATGCCCACCAAGCCATGCCACACCCACCAAGCCATGCCATGCCCACCAAGCCACACCGACAGAACCGGTAGTAAAAATTTTTGAATCCCACCACTCGTGATCACATGATCCCGGGATGCTGCAACGATCATAAATACAAGTGACTTGGCAAGCATTTGAATTTTGTTCACATGTCCATGGAGATGCGTCAATGGTTGTAAGGGTGAAAAACAGTTAAAAGTCACATTTTTCAGTGCCACTGTAACTTCACATGCCTCTAAACGAACTGTTGTAAGTCAAGGACTACCTGAATTTGTACTGAGCACAGCGAAATCTCTGCCTTCACATGATTAAATGTGAAATTCTTAACTAGGTCCTGGATATAAGCCTTATGGACATACCCGAAATAAATGGAACAATAGAAGGTAAGGAGTGGAAGAGACTATGGAGATCATCTAGTTCAATGTTTTCAAAATTTGGCAATTTGAAGGTGTATGGACTGCAACTCCCAGTATTTCCCAGATAGCATGCTGGGAGTTGGTCCATACATTTTGAAGTTGCTGAGTTTGGAAAATGCTAATCTAGTCATATCTGATTCAATGCAGAAATCCACTGTTATATTACCTCTGATGTTAGCTTCTACTTAGATATGCTACAAAAAATATCTTTCATAATTTTTAAGGACCTTGAAATATAAACAGTGCTAATAGCACTTAGCAACAGCACTTAGACTTTTATACCGCTTCGCAGTGCTTTATAACCAGAGGTGGTATTCAGCAGGTTCTGACCAGTTCTGGAGAATCGGTAGCAGAAATTTTGAGTAGTTCGGAGAACTGGCAAATACCACCTCTGACTGGCCACACCCCCATCTATTCTCTGCCTCCCGAGTCCCAGCTGATTGGCTGGGTTCTTCTTTTGTTGCCCTGCACAGGAGAACGGAACTGGAAAGCAGGTTAGTGGGTTGGGGAGGGAATGGGGATTTTACAGTATCCTTCCCCTGCCATGCCCACCAAGCCACGCCCACAGAACCAGTAGCAATTTTTTTTGAATCCCACCACTGTTTATAGCCCTCTCTAAACAGTTTAAAACAGGGCTGTCAAACTTGATTTCACTGAAGGCCGCATCAGGGTTGTGTTTGGCATCAGAGGGCTGGGGTGGATGTGACCAGCTCAATGTCATTTGTGTTGGGGTTGCCTGCAGTGCAGCCCTTGCAAGTTCCATTTTCAGTTGTGACAGCCTCTTGCAACCCTCTGCCAGCAAAACCGGAAGTCATGAGAGCCACACGCAGCCCTCCAGAGCTCCATTTTCACTGGCAGAGGCACCACAGGCTGGTCCTTTGTGGCCTGTGGGCCTTGGGTTTGAAATCTGGTTTACTGTGTCAGCATATTGCCCCCAACAATCTGGGTCCCCATTCTGTCAACAACTTTCTTCAATGGAGAATTAGATAGCATTCATGGAATCAACATCTTTGTTCATAAATAGTAGTGCCAAGAAGCACAACAAAAACCATAAGCCTACTGCAAGAAAATGTAGCAATTCTAGCAGCTATGTTTGCATCTGAAATGGATTCTCAAAATAATTCCCAATTCAAAATGATATGGGGCAACAATTTGTAATTTCATTCCTGCTTTTCAGTGTCATAGAGTGCTGCATTGAAGAAAATTCTTGACAGCTGGCAAGAGGCATGATAAAATCTATTACATGATGTGACAATGACTGTATGGTCACAGAGATCACTGACGCAAACATGCCCATTCTTATGGCCTGAAATTTGATGCTAACAAAACAAATATTTTGATAACTTATGGGTCAAGGTCTGCTGTCTATCTCAGTACAGCCCAAATAGAGCAAATAACTAGTTCAAATGTCTTGGGTTGTTGCTGGAAAAACAGAAAACAGCTTCAAAAGCAGAAATATACAACAAGCTACTGCTGTCTTTAGATGATTAAACTGGGGCCATTGGAGGACATGAAATGTTTCAGTGAAAACTAAGCTATAATTTTGTGAAAACTAAGCTATAGCTGAGTCCTTGCCTGTTAGTTTTGTTATGTGGATTTGAAAGGTAGACACTTTTAAAAGCAGATTTAAATTACATTAATAAAATTAATGTGACTGTTCCACAACAGCCTCCATACACTTTTTTTTTTCACAAATTGTGATCAATCTGCAATACAGGGTAAAATATACAAAAATAAGGATTAAGATTGGCTGGATATGGATGCAAAATGGCAGAACATTGCTTTCCTTACAAACTACTGTGAAGAAAGCAGCTTACACAGCAGAAGGCATGACAAATAGCGGAGAAAACATGATTGAAGCAAATTAAAGATGATCTGAAAACCCTGTGGCTTCAGTTGGATACAATTGTTTTTATGGTGTTCCTGCCCTTCTGATGTCTTGTATTTGCAGAATTCCCAAAGAGGATGGTTAAAGTTTATAATAAATAATTTACCTTTAGTTTTCCCTTTTTTGAATTTTGTGCAAATCATCGAAAAAGCTTATACAATCCTTGGTTGTACAAACAGGCATGAAGTATTAGTATAGCTTTATAAAGTATTTTATAAAATACTGCATCCATTTTTGGTCACCACATTACAAAAAAGATATTGAGACTTTGGAAAAAATGCAAACAATTGCAACTAAGAAGATTAAAGACCTGGAGACCAAAACATATGAAGAATGGTTTCAGGATTTGGGTTTGGCTAGTCTAGAGAAAAGGACAAGGGGGAACATGATAGAAATATCATGTTGCTAGTATTTGAGAGGATGTTATAAAGAGGAGGGGGTCAATTTATTTTTCAAAGTACCAGAAGGTAATGTCTGCTAGCAGTTCCTAAGTTGGATTAGGCCCATGTGCTGCCTTCTATTAATGAACAGTTCTATTTTATTTTTTGTAATGGGACATTTGCTACATAGTTTGTCTTTTTTCAGCTTTCCCTATGATCAGAATCTCTGTCTCTAACAGGGTCTGCAGAGACATGTCACCCCCAAAGCAATTAAACCAGGCTGCATGGGAACACAAGGCTGCACTGCCCACATGGCCCATGGGAGCACAAGCCTTGCGTCGCTTGCATTGTGAACAATAGCAGATAGTAAGGGGAGTGGGGATAGGACGGGAGGGACTTGCTCCATTCGCCTCATGCACCTGGCCTGCTTCTTTCTGCTTCTTGCTTCTGCTCTTGGCTGCATGCAAGGAAAGCAGAAAAATCATTTCTTTCTCTCCTCCAAACTCCACCAGAAATGAGTCTTGGAGACCCTGCAAGGCATCCTGCTCCAAGAGGCTGCACCAGCAAAGACTCATTTCTGGTGGAGTTTGGGGGAGAGAAAGAAAGACTTCTGCTGCNAGCAAAGACTCATTTCTGGTGGAGTTTGGGGGAGAGAAAGAAAGACTTCTGCTGCTTCTGCTGCTTTCCTTGCATGAAGACAAAATTAACTCTCTCTCTCTCTCTCCCTCCCTCCTTCCCTCCCTCCCTCCCTCCCTGAGAATGGAGCTGGAGATGGTATCCTGCAATCCAAAATAAAGAATGATAGATCGGTAGGAAAATGGGGTGGGGAATTTTCCTGCAGACTTTTTTCCTGCAGCCACCATCAGTCAAAATTTAAATTAGTGGTCTGCAGGATTTAAAACTATGAGTTTGGTAATCCCTGAGATCCAAAAGGTTGGCGACTCCTGATTTAGGCAACATGTTAGCTTTGCAATTCCTTGTTTTAAAAGCCAGTTGCTTGAGTAACTCCTCAAAAAGCTTTATATGAGATTTCTAAAAAGCTTTGGCAAGCCTTAAGTTGCCTTCTCCTACAATTGTCTTGTTTTTGTTGTATTATATTTTTTGTCCTTTCTTTGTTAATTAGTTAATTGTTTGGGAAACTTTGCATCAAGAAGGAGATTTTCCTATTATTCATAATTTTTCTCATATTATGAGAAAAAATAAACCTGAATATTGTAAGCTGGGATTTTCAACATATTGGCAAGGCTCCAATAGCTCCTGAAAACTATTTTCAAAGGTTTTAGTTAGCTTTCTTAATGATGCCAGCATCCCATAAGTTGAAAGGATAAATATGCCAAAACTGCCAACATATCATTTTACTCTGTAATACAGGCATATATTAAGTTTGTTTCCCCATCTTGATTTTTTTTATCAGCATGGGTGAATGTGGGTGTGAGCATACGTGCATGAATATTAAGGTTGGATGGGGTAGTTGGCAAAGGGTTAGATTTAAAGTACAGTTGGAAAATGACAAACGGTAGTGACTCTTTAATAATATTTCTAATTCAGCCAATGTGTCTCTGGTATTAAAACCAAGGCTTTGGTATTAACAAATGTGCTTTGATATATCCTTTAGCAAACACTGCGGCTAGCTTGTGAATTCTAATTCACATGCTTAAATAAGCTTTTTTTCATTATTACTCATTATTTGATATTTCAGTTTTGCACAAATGCATTATATATGCAAATCTGCTTTAATGTAGAAATATAGTTGCTATATTATGTGCATACTTTTCATTGATGTTCCCTACTGATGAACATTATAATGTTTTGGAAAGAGGTCACTATACAAATGACTCATACCAAAAAAATTCATAAATAGCAGAGACCATAAGTGTCATTTCTTTCATAAAAGGAATAACAGAAAGAAAATGTTATTAGTGAGGATAGACTTCCAAAACTTCAATTAGCAATTCTCTTGCTACTATATTATCAAAGTCTACTTTAAATTGAAGAAAATATGGAACTCATAATCTAATTTTCTCCAACGCGTTCAGATTATATTTTACCTGTTTGTCAGTGCTAAATATTAGGATAGGGCAAACTAAAAAAAAGTAATTGTGTGGGTGGAAAGAATGAAAAGGCTTGAAATAAATATAAAGGCTTTTATAGTCAGAGAGGTGAAAGGAGTGGGTTAATGTATTGCTAGCTGCCTTAGATAGTACTACTTAGTTTCTTGTAATTTTTACACCATAGTAATAATTTGTTTAATTAATGAAAGACAACATGAGAAAATTAAACTGAATATTTTAGCTTGGGATTTCTGGCAAGGTTTTAACAGCTTCTGAGTAATACTTTCAAAAGAACAGGTTTGTTCTATGTACTTAATGCGAAAAAAGAAAAAGAACGAATTCACCGAACACAAAAGTGAGTAATTGTAGCCAAAGTAGAAAAGTCTGAAAAGTGAAAAAATAAATTATTAAAAAATTTCAGAAAAGTGAAGATGTTATTAAAATATTAATATCTCTATTCATGCCTAATGTTTTCAGCCCTGCTGATTCTTTTCTTTATAAATACTATTCATATACAAGTAGTCCTTACTTATTCTTTGATTTTATGACTGTTCAAAGTTACGACTTTAAAAAAAATATTTAAGAGTTACAGCATCCCATGGTCACATAATCCCCACTTGTGTGCTTTGCAATTGGCTTGAGACAAGCAGAGTTAACAGAGAAGGGAGAAGTAAAATCACAATCATGTAATGTCTCACTTAATGATCTCAGCTTTTAGTGACAGAATTGCAGCAATTGTAATCACTGTATGGGTGAACTTCCTATTGTGTAGTTTAGTCTTTGTCAAAGATTCAGACTTTTCGGGGTCTATATAACACAGTTTTAAAGCAAGTTTTCCAAGGAACTACATACCATAATATGCTAAACCAAAAACAGATAGAAAGAATGCAGAGAAGAGCAACCAAAATGATTAGGGGACTGGAGGCTAAAACATACTATGAATGGTTGCAGAAACTGGGCATGGCTAATCTGGTGAAGAGAAGGACCAAAGAAGACATGATAGCAATGTTTCAATATTTGAGGAACTGCCATACAGAGGAAGAGGTCAAGCTATTGTCCAAACCACCTGAAGGCCAGATAAAGAATAATGGATGGAAACCGAACAAGGCGAGATTCAACCTGGAAATATGGAAAAAAAGTTCTGACTGTGAGAACAATCAACCAATAGAACAGCTGGCCTCCGGAAATTGTGGGAGCTTCATCTCTGGAGGCTTTCAAGAAGAGACTGGACTACCATCTGTCAGAAAGAGCAACTGTGTTCTTTCCGTTGTTGATGTAAAGCTGTTCAATACCACAGACAATACTGCTACCCTTCAAAAAGATCTTGACTATGTATCAGAATGGCCAA